>JAODAL010005417.1:0-143834 GCA_025379985.1 Phyllomedusa bahiana | reverse complement strand
GCCAAAACACCCAAACTCACGAGCCCCAGGTTAAGATCATGGTGCACGACTATCTGCGTCTCAACACCGATGTTTTTGTATGTGTTCCGGCCCCCAATAGATTCGGGGTTATCCAAAATGGATTGAATGGCCTGAGCTCGCTCGCCACGCCATAGAGGTGTTGTCCTGCCCAGCAGCCAGCGTCATATCATGAGCAAAAACCTTCAGAAAGCTGGAGGAGTCATTACAGACAAAACGCATCCGGCTTTCCACAGATAATGTGGATCGTTTGACTTTCATCAAGAGGAATCGGCAGGGATCTTGATGATGTTGTGGCCCCAATTGCCGAGGTCACAGATTAGTTGCCGGTCTACTTCACTTTCCCTCTTCAAACAGAAATGGTCCTCTTGAAAACTTTTTTTAAAATGATCATTCTTACTGCAATTTTTATTCTCGGTTCCCAACAGTTAAATTTTGCGGTTTTTTGCTGTGAGGAGACTGTAAAAGACAGCAAGGTTTCATGACAACACTGTATTCCATTTACTCACTTTGGGCGACATGTATGAACGGGCTTTACGCCTCCTGGCCCGAATCTGCTGTCGGACGCAGGGATGCAGTGTTAGGCGCAGCGTTCGCCACTTTCAGCTGCGCCCCGCATGAAGGGGGGGGGCAATGGGCGCGGTTGTGGGCGGGGTTTGTAGGCGTTCTGGGGCGGGATGCGGCGCGCTCGTTTACTCCGAGGCATGTACGATCGCGAGTCGGCAAAGCGAGGCGCAGTGCAGCGCTCGGCAGCTTTCCCACAGCAGACCTGGTTTATTTTTGGTCTAAATTCTCCGGCGGCGGTGAAGTGAAGCAAGAACGGAACATGCGAGGAAGCAGATAGAAGATTGCTACACAAATCTCGGCGCTCCGCTCCATGCAGCAGGAGTATGAATCCGAAAAAATCGCCTTTATAAAGGCGGAAAACATTGTCAGAAAAGAGCTGAACCTCAAAAAAAAATAAAATAAAATCACTTTCCAAAAATCTACAACGGCGCAATATCAAGAAATCTGATATTGGAAATTGCCGGGAAATACAGTAATTTAAATTCTGAAAGCTATTCTCATTGGTCGGCATAAACCGGCCAATCAGAATAGGAGCGACAGTGAACCATTAAAACCTATGGAGAACTGTTCCAAAGGACCATAACTGTTCCAAAGGACCATAATTATAGCTGTATCTCACAGCAACATGACCTCAAAACCATTGACAATGCGAAAAATTCTAAAGATAAAGGGCAACATGTATGAAGCTCGCCGGGTCGGGGCGCACCTTTCCGCCAGTTTTCCGGCGGAATCTGCGCCTGATTTATGTCGGGGCCGGGGTGCGCTCATACATCCTATGTAAAGTCCGCCGCGCCTCGCCAGTGTGTTAGGCGCAGTGCGGGACTTAGGCGCAGTGCGGCGCTGCGCCTATGATTCGCCGCCCGAGGTAGTGCACTCATACATGCGGGGAAAAGTGCGCCGCGCCCCGCCAGTGTGTGGGGCGCAGCACGGGGACTGAGGCGCAGTGCGGCGCTGCCCCGGGAAGATTCGCGTCCGAGGAGGTGCACTCGTACATGCGGGGGAAAAGTTCCCTGCCCCTCGCCAGTGTGTGGGGCACAGTGCGGGGCATGGGCGCAGTGCGGGACTTAGGCGCCGTGCGGGACTGCGGCGAAAAATCTGTTCCGATGCGAGACAGGCTGGAGAAACAATGAGAAATCATTCCACATGTCGGTGCGGAGTATGAATCAAAAATCGCCTTTATAGGCATTAAACATTCTCGAAAAAGAGCTGAAAACCTTTAAAAATTAAAAAAAAACATAAAACAAAATCACTTTCCAATATCCTAATTCAAGAATTAGGATATAGGAAAATTTGCGGGGAAAATTTAGTAATTCAAATTCTGAAAGTATTTCATTGGTCGGCATAACCGGCCCAAACAGAATAGGAGCGACAGTGAACCATTAAAACCTATGGAGAAATATTGACCAATCAGAATCAACGACGGGACAGTTCAAAACACAGTAAAAATGCAGAAAAGAGCTGATTGGTTGAGCTACCGGGGGCTTGGCTAGCTCAGCCAATCAGAATAGGAGCGACAAACACCCATTATAGGCTATGGACAATTTTGAACCAATCAAAATCCAAGGCGGGAAAGTTCAAAATACAGTAAAAAGGCAGAAAAGAGCTGATTGGTTAATGCGGCGGGGGCTTGGCTATCCCAGCCAATCAGAGCGCGAGCTACTTCTCCCATTGTAGTCTATGGTGAGATGGGCGCAATGCAATCTCGGGGCTCAGCGCCGTGCGGCATGGAGTATGAATAAAAAAATAATTTTTATTAAGTGTAAAATATTATCACATAAAGCGCCAAAGCCTTCTTTAAAAATAAAGCACTTAAATCCCTAACAACTTGTTTGTCGCCGAGACCGGCGCTAAATAAGGAATTGCAATAGAGAGAATTGCCGGGAAGTACAGTAATTCAAATTGTTTAAGCTCTTCTGATTGGTCGACATAAACCAGCCAATCAGAAGAGGAGCGACAGTGTCCCATTAAAACCTATGGAGAACTATTGACCAATCAGAATAGGAGCGACAAAGACCCATTATATCCTATGGAGAAGTTTTGACCAATCAAAATCCAAGGCGGGACAGTTCAAAAATACAGTAAAAATACAGAAAAGAGCTGATTGGCTGAGCTAGCGGAGGCTTGGCTATCCCAGCCAATCAGAGCGTGAGCTACTTCTCCCATTGTAGTCTATGGAGAGAGCGGCTGGTTTATGCCGACCAATGAGAAGAGCTTAAACAATTTGAATTACTGTATTTCCCGGCAAATCTCTCTATTGCAATTCCTTATGTAGCGCCGGTCTCGGCGACAAAAGCGGTGTTAGGGATTTTATTAATGTAGGTTTATAGAAGATTTCAGCGCTTTATCTGATAATATTTTACACTTAATAAAAATGATTTTTTTAGTCATACTCCATGGCCTCATGGCGCTGAGAGCCGAGAATGCATGGCGCTGATCTCTCCATGACTTACAATGGGAAAGTAGCTCGCGCTCTGATTGGCTGGGATAGCCAAGCCCCGCTAGCTCAACCAATCAGCTCTATTCTGCATTTTTTACTGTATTTTGAACTGTCCCGCCTTTGATTCTGATTGGTCAATAGTTCTCCATAGGTATTAATGGGTCTTTGTCGCTCCTATTCTGATTGGCTGAGCTAGCCAAGCCCCCGCTAGCTCAACCAATCAGCTCTTTTCTGCATTTTTACTGTATTTTGAACTGTCCCGCCTTTGATTCTGATTGGTCAATAGATCTCCATAGGTTTTAATGGTTCACTGTCGCTCCTATTCTGATTGGCCGGTTTATGCTGACCAATGAGAATGGCTTTCAGAATTTCTCGCCTCAGTCCCCACGCTGCGCCCCACACACTGGCGGGGCGTGGCGAACTTTTTCCCGCATGTATGAGTACACTACCTCGGGCAGCGAATCATAGGCGCAGCGCCGCACTGCGCCTAGGTCCCGCACTGCGCCTAACACACTGGCGAGGCGCGGCAGACTTTACATAGGATGTATGAGCGCGCCCCGGCCCCGACATAAATCAGGCGCAGATTTCACCGGAAAAACTAACCCGAAAAGCGCGCCCCGACCGGCAGCTTCATACATGTCGCCCTTTTCTTTTTGGTCTTTGGAACAGAAATTGGCTTCTTAAGTGGCATTTCTCCATCACAATTTTTAATAGTGGCTGAGAAGTCATATTTATAATTTTTTGGGATCATGTTGCTGTGAGATACAGCAATATTCACGGTCCTTTGGAACAGAAATGTGCTTCTAAGTGGCATTTCTCCCTCACAATTTTTAACAGTGGCTGAGAAGTCATTTTTATAATTTTTGGGGTCATGCTGCTTTGAAATGCAGCAACACTTTGGGTCCTATTCTAAAAAATGTTTTTTCTAACAGACATTTGTTCTTCACAATTGTCAAAAGGGGCTCAAGGGTCATGCTTTGAATTTTTGGGGGCATTTTGCTGTGACATGCAGCTATACTACAGGTCCTTTTATAAAAAAAATTTGTTTCTAACAGACAATTGTCCTTCACTACGGTCCAAAGTTGCTCACGGGTCTTGCTGTTATTTTTTTGGGGCATTTTGCTGTGAAATGCAGCTATACTACAGGTCCTACTATAAAAAAATGTTGTTTCTAACAGACATTTGTTCTTCACAATTTTTCCAAAAGTGGTTTCATGGGTCATGTTTTGAATTTTTGGGGGCATTTTGCTGTGAAATGCAGCTAGACTACAGGCCCCTATTGTAAAAAATGTGCTTTCTAACAGACATTTTCTTCAAAAATTGTCAAAAGTGGCTCAAGGGTGATGGTGCTGTCAGAAACAGGAATAGGTAGGACACTGTTAATGGACACATATTGCAAAAAGACTTGTTTTTGCAAGATCTTGAACATAGCTAGCAATCCCTGTATTAAAGAACAACCATTTAATACAATTAAAAAAGAAAAAAAGACATGTGGGATTCCATCCTATTTTAAAAAATGTGTTTTCTAGAATTAAACTACTAAAAAACTTGCATGTACAAAATAGCTGGTAAAAAAAATTCCTCTGAATTGTACAAGTGAGGTACAGGAAGACTTGACCAGATGTAGGTTATTCAGGAAGACTGGAGTATGGAGCACGGACAGAGACAAAGAACAGAGACAAATTCCTCCAGCCTGTTGATTAAAATGAGAAAAAGAATGCCAAGAAAAAGGGCACCTGGGTGGAACAGGAGCGTTAACCACCAGTATTTCCAAGTGAAGCTCAATTGGTCCGCACTCATACGGAGGGGAAAGTGCTACCCAGGTCTTGACTGTGTACTGAGGAAGGCTGGAGGTCTACTCACATTTCCGCACTCTGCTTCAGCACGACTGTTTTCGTTGCTGCGTCATAAGGGCATTTTTACCGTGTAAATAGATGACGGAAGCCAGCCTGGGCTCTCACCGCACCCACTGTAACTCCGGCCCTGGCAGCTGAACCTGCGTGTTAATAGATGACAGACGCTAGCCTGGGCTCTCACTTTCACCCACTGTAAGTCTGGCCCAGGCCGCTGGACCTCCGTGTTAACAGATGGCTGACGGCCCGCACTAGCTCTCACCGTTAGGGCAATCAGGAGAGCTTCAAATTTCTCTAAAAAAATCAATTTTGAAAAAGGTGATTTCTGTGAGGGTTTAAATAGTGTCAAATAGGGCCCCAGGGCTGGACACAAATTGCACAATTTGAGGCTTAAAATTTTCTGGGGCTGGAGTCACTATGGGGGTCGCATCATTTGATCGCAAGGGGAGTCTGCCCCTAATCACTGAAGGGAAGAATTTGGAGGAAAAAAGAAACCAATTAATTGATTGGCTGAATCACTCTCAGAAGCCAAGAGGGCAAATGTTTTTCTCAACTAAAAAGTGTTTTGGGGATGATTAGGACATTTTTATTACTTATGGGGTGTGCGGACGAATTAACACATCTACACGTGGGAAAAAATACCCTTTAAAAACTGCAGGGAGGTGTGTATGTTTTTATGTTATCACACTTTAAAAAAAATCAAAAAAATAAACAAGTAAAACTATAAATAAAAACTTCCCCAAATAAATTCTGTAAACAAATTGGTCAGTTACCAAAAAATATACTAAGTGACAGTCACTGTACAAAATAGCATAGTGCCACTTTGTGATCTGTGGGTCAAACAGGTTTAGGGGTCATGCTGTGGCCCAGGACAGGTATAGTCTATGTCCAGTGAAACTAAAATGGTGGTTGAAAGACTCCTTTTTCCGGCACTTTTTAAATGTGGGGGTCATGCAGGTTTGGGGCTCATGCTGTGGCCCAGGACAGGTATAGTCAATGTCCAGTGAAACTAAAATGGTGGTTGAAAGACTCCTATTTCCGGCACTTTTAATCTGTGGGTCAGACAGGTTTAATGGTCATTCTGCGGTACAGGACAGATATAGTTAATGTCCAGTTCAACTAAAATGGTGGTTCAAAGACTCCTTTTCCCGGCACTTTTTAATTTGGGGGTCAGACAGGTTTAATGGTCATACTGCGGTCCAGGACAGGTATAGTCAATGTCCAGTTCAACTAAAATGGTGGTTCAAAGACTCCTTTTCCCAGCACTTTTTAATCTATGGGTCAGACAGGTTTAATGGTCATACTGCGGTACAGGACAGATATAGTTAATGTCCAGAAGTGAGGGAACCATGCAGCGAAATGATCCAGAAACTGGTGGGGTGAGCCAGGGGATCTGCATACAAACGCAACTCTTATAGAAAATGTCCAAAAGAGTCTGAGTGTGTAGACCTCACAGGAGGAGAAAGTGAGGGAGGATGCAGGAGGAAAGACTTGGTAAGTGGATTGTGGAGAAAAAAGTATGCCAACTCCTCCACCCTGCTTGTTCTCAGGTCTGGGGATTTGGGTGAATTGAGCAAGGGAATCAGTGTCAGATTGCTGGAGCCATGTTTCTGTGAGAGCTATCAGGTTGAGGGAGTTAAACAAGAACAGGTCATGAATAGCAGTGAGTTTGTTACAGTCAGATCGGAAGTTCCAGAACACACATTTAAAAGGGGCAGGAAAAAACATACACTGAAGAGTACACAGATTTGCAGGGTTTCTATGGGAGGCAGAAGAGGAGATGGGGTTAGCAGTAAAGGAGGGTGGGCCGGGGTTAGGAGAGATTTCCCCTGCAGTGAGAAGCAGGAGAATGAAAACTCACAGCAGATGATTTAGTGACATTTATGAGCGGCATTTGTGTCACAGTATGAAAGTTTTTGATTTGGGGTCGTTGGAGAAGGTAGTGCATGGGATGTATACATGGGTGAGGGAAGGAGGGAGATGCTGATGTGGATAAAATTCTCAGGGGACATGACTGGGTGGTAAGATAGGAGGCAAATGGCTGCAGGATAGATTGCAACAGTGAACATGGTGAATAAGGTGTACTTTAAAAATGACTGGTTACTCACCAGAAAGGTGACAAATTCTGGCCCACTTTTGCCCACTTCTGTCCCATTTCTGTCAAATTTCATCATATCACTTCAAAAGCGGTCACTTAAAAAGATGTTACTTCAATAGATGGCAAACAGACCCTCGGTTAAACAGATCCATTAGCTGCAATATATATTATGTGGAGTTCACTGATTTCATCAGTGAATCCAGGTGACAAAACTATGAGGCGAAACAATAAAGCAGCAGAGAGCAAAGACTTTAGAGGGGATATGTTGGATCAATTGCTATACACAAACAGATGGTGATGGTAATTATTGGAGACAGAGCTGGGGTTTCATCTAGTACAAACATAGAAGACAGACAAAAGCACAATCAGTCAAATATTGCAGTGGCAATGCTGGGATATGTAGTCCAAACACATTAACGTACCAGAAAACAAACGAACGCACAATTAATCAAATGTTGCACTAGTACAATGTTTGTCTGTGTTTTAGTTTCTGCTGTGTTATCATTTTTTCTGCTAAATTCTCGTTTACCAATATATGGCCAATTTTATCTTATGGGTGGAAATCCTATTAAAAGTATAGATTCCCATTTGATTTAACAATATAGCATGAAATTGCATAAACAGCAATTTGCTGTTTTCATGAAGGACTGTTAGTAGATACAGATTATTTTATGACCTTGACAGGCTGTTTAATGACCTTGATCATTTTTCCTAGACTTGATGCTGACTAATAGCTTGCATAGTGCTAAATGGGCATTCCCTTCTCATACATTTATGGCATAGCCAAAATGTCTGATAGATGCAGGCCCACCTATGGAACTGGCACCTCAGGAAGGACAGCAAAAGGAGTGATGGTGACAGCACCCTATGTTCACTTCAATAGGAGTTCTGAGTACAGCTAAGTGTGCTAGGTTGTATTGAGCACTCGTATAGAAGTGAACAGAGAACGCATTCGTGGCCAGCACCCTGTGCACTATAGCTACGGCAAAAATGAGTACTGGAATTAAGGACACCCTCACTCCTGAGACATATGTGGTTCCCAGTGGTGGGGCCTGCACCTGGTAGCCATTTATGGTATATCCTGCAGATGGGAATACCCATTTAAGTTCTATTGTCTAATGATAAAGAGGATTTCTGTAAGGTGCTGGGTTTTATCAGCTACAACACAATTTTGGTAGGTTAAATTTGAAACACTTTACAATTAGGCTATGTTCACACGGCGTCGCCCCACAATTATGCTTGGTGTTTGGGAGTCGCGCTGATTGGTGCGTACTCCCACGATGCGGGGGGGAGGGGGGAGGGTCGGGGAGTGGCCCCATAGACTGTCATTACTTGAGAACTATGGATTACCGTATTTTGCGATGCAAAATGCGCCGAAATTTACCCGTGTGTACATAGCCTTAAGCTCTAAATACCTTATACTGTTTATATTGTACAGACCCTCAATTCCAGCATATAATAAATCCAAATATGTCCACGCTCCTTGCTTTGCTCTCTTTCTATACATACTTATACTTGTACACATGCAATCTGAAAAGTGCACTTTTTGACACCTGAAATCCCACAGTTTGAATGCAGTACATCTGTCAGAGCAGTTACTACATAACTACAACTATTTTGTCATCTACAGAGCCTTTTAAGCAGATATTCAGAATAATTTGTGTAAGAACATTTGCGTGACATCCCATAAGAGCAGAACAAGGCAAGCTGTTTGAACAGAAAGTGGACTGCACGGCCAACTCTATTCTTCACCTTCGGTTCTGTTGTTGCCTCCTTGAAGGTATGAGTCCACTGAGGGATGCAATCTCCCAGTAACCGCTGCGACCCCTCCCCCTCCCTCACACCCACACCATCTATGTGTGAGTTGACTGATGGGCAGCTAGCCATTACTGGTAAGAAGGATGGAAGAAGACAGGATGAGGCTCACTCTTATGAATACAGCATATAACTAGAATCCACCATATTCTTTAATTGCTCCTTTCACAGTGAAGCATATTTAGGTGACTGATCCGCTTTAATTTAGCCACAAACTAAAGATTTTGGATGGCCCAACAGGCTATCTTAAGCCACTTCTTGTCCATTATCAGCATCTTTATGTGACACAAACCTCCTTAACCGATACCTCATTAGCAGTTTTTTATTCCTTTAGTCATTATTGGCTATGGCTGAAAAATCATTGATGCCACATGAGAGTTGTGCATTCCATCACCAAAAGCCTAACCCATGTCACAGTTAAAGGCAAAGATCAGCTGGCAATTAGTTGTTTTATTTTTAACTTAGGAAATCATTATTCCGAGTCCAACAAGTTTTTTGGCAACCGGTCATCTGAAATCTCTAGTCTGTGGCCAGCTTTAGTGTTTCAAGTGCAGCAGAGAGAAGTGCTTTATGGGAACTCAATTCAAGGGTTGAAAGAATGGATATTTATAAACCATTGCCTGTTTCAACTTCAAGTATATCCATCACTAAAAGTCAGATAAACAAATACTAGTGCGAACCTTAGGCCCTGTTCACGCGACGGGTTAGGCCGCGGCCAAACCTCGTCCGACCCTCGTCGCAAACTCGCGTCTCCCGACGCGGGTTTGCAGTGCGGGCAGTGGGCTTGGTCTCTGGGCGGGTGGGGCGTGGGTTGCGGCGTGGCTTGCGGCGTGGGTTTGCCCACATGCAAATTAATCGGCCGGGGGCACGCCGCGGGCCAGCCGCGCACCACCCGCGGCGACACCCGCGGCAACACCGCGCGGCAAGACTGCGGCCCCAAAGCCAATAGGAAACCATGTTAATAAACTAGGCGCGATTTGGCCATGGTTTTAGCCATGGAAACCTTGTCGGAACCCGCGGCCGTAGCCGCGGCCAAATCCGTCGTGTGAACAGGGCCTAAATGTGAACCTATTCCTTTGTAGAGTTTGTCTACACTTGAACAACTTTTTAAATTAAATTACCCAACATTCTTAATAAACAAAGAAATTAAATTCTTGCAATAGTTTAGTTACAATTTTGTGACATATTGAGTGAACCTGCAGATTTTGGTGGAACTGGCTGACTATCTAATTTGTACACCTATAGACCATCAAATATTGTACCAAACTTCTCCAACTGGTAGATACCTTATCCTTTGTTGTTACAGGAGATAAGGCATTGCCAGAGGTGTTTGACAGAAGCTTATTGTGTTCTTCCTATTCAGAATATTCTTATCTGCGATGATTATAGTATAAGTATAATCGCCAATATAAGACAGAGCTGCTGAAAACATAGCAAGGGATTACTCTTCCTGCTTCCCAAACTTTAAAGGGGTTGTCTCACTACAAGGATTGCTTTTTATGTTAAAGATCGCAAAAACAAGTCACTTTGCAATATATGTCCCTTAACAGTGTCCTACCTATTCCTAGACATCCCCTCTTGTATGGGCTGCATCAGTTCCTCTGGACGCTATAGCTACAGACCTGTTCAATCTCTCATGATAGTCTGCCAGCACTGGTCACTATAGCTACAGACCTGGCTTCTACTGCAGCCTAGTGGAAGCTAGTAAACATGCCTCTGAATTCAAAATAAAACTAAGAACACAGGACTGAGGTAAGATGAATCAATGTAGTGAGACAACCCCTTTAATTACCAATTATGCGTAAGAACAAATGACGCAGAAACCCCAGGCCCATTTGATACCCTAATGGGAAATCCGAACCATCTGGATTCCCTCTCTAGTATTTATAAAAAGTTATGCAAAAAGTGGTCCTTCTCAACTAAAGAATCCTGCTTCAGGGCATGGAAAAGAGATCTGGGTGACCTAGAGACAGGCCAGAAGATCAGAAAAGGGCTGGAAAAGATCAGGGGAGTTATTATTAATGAAAACTGAAGGGAGATGATCTTTCGATTGGCTCACAAGGCAACCTATGCCTTTGATCTTCCGTACAGGAATGAATCTGCTGACTTTTTGAGGGAGTGCCCCAAATGCAAATTACAAAAAGCTGATTTGCTACATGGGATATGGCATTGCCCTAAATTAAAGATGTATTGGGAGGATGTTTTGCAGCTCATAAAGGAGGTATGGGATGTGGAAGTGCCAGGGGACCCGATGAGCACTATTTTTCATTATATCCCTGCTGTGGTTCCTGGGAGGGGAGGAGAACAGGCGTTAGTAAATAATAGGGGGGTTCATATTATACTAATGGTAGCGAAGAAATGTATCCTACGTCATTGGCTGAAGTAAAGTGTCCCAACCAGGGAGGAACTGGACACTGTGATTCGAAATTTGATGATGATTGATAGGATAGAGGCGGAGATGAACAAGAGCACTCTGACAGAAAAGTTCTTTCATAAATGGAAGAGTTTCATAACTAAAACTTTTGTAGATGAGGATATTAAGGCTCTGATCACTATTACTTCAAGGAAAATATGGTGGGATCTTTGGGTAGGTTAGAGACTGGAGATGATACCTGATATGGGGAGGGCTCAGAGATGAGCTCTTGGGACTTTAGCTCTAACAAATAGGAGGGTAATATTTTCAGGGCAGTAGGAGACCCTAATCGGCGATATAGGGAGAGACTCTAGAGATGACAAGTCATAAATTGTTTTGCAACAATGTTTTTCTTTGTTATAAGTTTGATGTTTTTGATGTTACTTTGAAAAAATGGAGAAGAGTACCTGTGAATGTGTTATGCTAAGTGCTGTATCTAGATGATTTTGTATTGAAATTGCTTTTCTTCTCAATAAAATTATTGTTTAAAAAAAAAAAAAGAACAAATGACAGCAGAGCTAACTCTTCTATATACCTTAAATCCCCCAACTCAATATAGCAATATTCCAGGCAATGGAATAACTCAAAAGTCACTATTGATTTAAGCAATGACAAACACCTGATCAAATAGTGGTTTATCCAGAGTTAGCTGTTCTATCCCAGTCAGCTACATATGTCTCTTCAAAAGATCTTTTCAAAATACACATAAAAGCACCAGAGCATTACAAGAGCACTTGCCATATACCTAAAAGCACCTTCAGTAAACTGCATCCAATAATACAATGTCCACAGCGATCCACTTCACTGACAAAATAAGGAGCGTTTGTGTTTGGATAGACCGAGCGCTCTGGCCGGCAGCGCTCAGGTGTAACACATACGAACTAGCTGGCAGACTGAGGTGACGTCACCTAGGCTCCGGGGGCCTGTCCAATACAAAGCTACCAACGCGTTTCGGAAAAACACACAACTTCCTTCATCATGATGAAGTCGGGGATTTAAAATATATAGAAGAGTTAGCGCTGGTGTCAGATATTCATATCTGATGAACTGGATGTGCATGTGTACGGGAGGAGTTGGGACCAATAGCTGTTGGTCAAAGCAAGGTATATGGCCACCAAATCTCCTCTTTATGGAAATACTTTGCTGTCCCTCACTCTAAAGAGTGGTTATACCTGATAGCATACAGTGCCTTGAAAAATGAGCTCACTGAGAACTAAGTAATCATTTACAGTAGAATGCCAGTCAACCCTATAGTAAATTTAGAAACATTATGATTCATATTACCAAAAACATGACTTCACCATTTGCAGCTAAAATGTCAATATTACTAAAAAGGAACTCTATTCTCTTATTATGAACCCTTTTCATAGTTACTGAAATGGAGATCTCCCCCCTTTCTTCCTTATGTCTTTTATTTGTTTTTCTGTTGAACACTGTTTTGGACATATACAAATAATCCAAGGTGCTATATCTATGGTACTGTATATTCCCTCAAGAGGTTTTGTGGTGATGCTTCAATTGCTGTTTGCTATGTTTTAGTTGCTTACTTACTGTCACATATCTGATCTCTGCCTGAACTACATTTTTCTTTGTTTATTACAATTCCTTAGTGAAAAAGAGATCTGAAAAAAAGAACAATAAAACACAAGCACTGAGACTGCATTTAATAAATTCTCCAGAACTACATGTCTTTATCAGGTTGGGTTAACTACCACAAAAATTAAATAATCAAAAGTTTAGAATAGTAATATTGAATCTAGCTATAGAAGCACTAATAATTATGTCCCCAAATTTTAATAACAATTGTCTCTGAAATTAAAATACAGCACAGTGAAGATAAACACCTAAAAAATTGAGCAAATAAATTATGGGATGTAAATGGCCCCTACAAAAAGTATGGTGAAAAGCTATTTAATATAAAATCCCTTCAAAGACGAGAGGTTTTTCCTTCACCTTAAAAAAAAGGTTTCCCTTCCAAAAGAGAAAACCCTTTTTCCCTGTGAACTGTGAATCTTGGAATATGTGGGGTGGTCACAGCAGAATAGTTGAGAGTTTTAAGAAAGTTAGATCCCCGTTATTACAAAATAAAAATAAAGGGGTTTTTGGGGACTTAAAAAAGTATTTGTCCGAAAGGGGCATGATTAAAAATAAGAAAAAGAAATATTTTCCCAGCGCTCCAGTTTGTAGGGGGCCCACCTTGAAAAATTTTGTAGCACGGAATGTTAAATTTTAAAATGTATGTGCACCAATCAAAGCCCCAAGTCACATGTGTGACCGTGTGGCTGTGATTGGCGGACCTGAACGGGGGAACATGAACACTAAGTAAAAGTGCTGGGACTCCCACCGGGACGGAACTGGAACTCATGGAGGTAAGTTGTTTTTTTTCTTTTTAATATAGACAATGAACTTATTAAAAATGTAACTTGTAAATATATTTTTTTTTGCCCCCACATTGTTTTAGTTCTGCCTCCTCCAAAATAAGGGAGGAAAAGGTGTGTACTAAAAATCAAATTGGGAGGTAGAAATATGGGCAAAAAAAAGGTTTTGGGGTGTTTTTCAAAACTGGGGGAAGGGGGGTGGCTGTTGATGGAGTAAAGCGTGGTTATGGGCCCCTGCAGAATCGGGATTCCCCCCATCTGATAATTATGATAAAAACCTGCTTGGATGCTCAGGAGACAGGAAAACCCCCAGTGGGATTTGAAACATTCTGAGCGGGGGTTGTGCCCTTAAGGTGCTTATGTCAGGAGAGGGGGGCTGACGGGGGCCCACTTGAAGCGGGCCCCCTCGTTTGTTTTCAGGTGAATCGGCCCCTCTAACCCTGGTCCTAAAAAGCTAAAGATCCTGCCCTTGTGGGGGCCCACAGGGGAGGTCCCGAGATCGGGGGCCCAGGGGTGTAAGGCGCATGCAAGGAGTGCTACTGGGGGGAGTAAAGCGATTGGGGAGAGCTGCGGAGTGAGTTGGTTTTGGCGTAGAGTGGAGGAGTCGCGTGGTCCCTGGGGAAATGTGGTAATGAGGGGGACTGGGTGAGAAAGGAGTCGGGGGAGGGGCCCGGGATCGGGCCAGTATCCTCGGGGGTCCCCGTGGGGGAGGGAGAAGTGCAGATTCCCCTTGGGTTGGCAGAAAGGGTAGTGGCAGCTGTTTTAAAAAGTGCAGGACAGAGGGTTTTTTTTGCTGTGGGGGGAGTTTTAAAAGGAGTACTTGGAGAAAAAGGGCCTAAAGATGACTGCTTAAGTGGCCTGGTGGGAGTGGGGGGGCTTTTGACCCATTTAAAGCAATCTTTTGTTGGTGGCCCGGGTCATGGGTTGTTGGGGTGAAACACATTTGGGAAACCCCCGGGGCCCCCCCCCTTATTTCTACTTATAGGGGGATTACTGTGGTTTGCCCTTTATTGCTGCGGGTTTTCCCTGCTGTTTTTTCACAAACAATCAAGCCTTTGTGGTCCCCAAGTTTATATGATCCTGGGGAAAAGGGCTTCACACTGTACCCAAAACCCTAAAAATGGATGGAATAGCCAAAACAGATGAGGAATTGGGGCGGTGCACCCCCCAAGGACAGAGAATGAAAAAAATAATGGCAGTTTGCCCTTGCCAAGAGCTCTCAGGGAGAATTTCCGTTGTTTAAGGTGGGGGATATTGATAGAGTCAGGGACGAAAGGCAGAGGCAGGCAGCGCATCGTTGGTGGAGGATCTGCTGGATCGGGAGTGCCCGTTAAATGCAACAAAAATGAAAATTTTCAGGGAGGTGGAAGTGCGGAGAACCGTAAACCGCAGGAATAAAGTCCCCATATTGGGGACTTTGGAAGGGGGTGAGGGGGAGCACCCCAATTGTTTGTTGAAAATTTAAAGTCAAGTCCTGGAGCCCCTATCTCTCTCCCCTTCTTTGTGATTGAGTGAGCCCATCGAATTCCCCCGAGGCCCCCCCACCCGGGTCTCCAGCAAGATTTTATTTTGAAAGTTTTGAAAATTTCAGAGATCGAGATGCAAATTTTGCTGCGCGGAAAGAAAAGGGGAAAAAAAATATGGGGAAATCAGTTTCCCTTTTACCCTGACTTATACAGAGGTTTTTTTTGCTGTGATTTGTAAATTTTCCATTGCTTTTGTATTAGGTATGATTAACCGGGGTTTTTTTACATAACGTTGCTATTTGTATGTGGGTATAGTGTGAGGCCCTTTTTTTATTAATTAATTTTTAAATGTTTTCTATTAAAAAATTATTTTTTTTAGGAAATTTTTTTTTTATCTGTGAGAGGTTTTTATATTCCCATTTTTTTTCTTTTTTTGTGAGTTCACCCTTTTAAAAAAATGTTTGGGGTTTTGGGGGTAGATGTTGACTCTGGGGTTCAGCCCTGGGGAGTTTTGGGGGGGCCCAAAGGGGTTAAGGGTTTTTGTGCAAGAGATCTTTGATAAATAATGGCTCATGGATTTTTTTTACCCAGTACGCTTGGCCGGGGAAACTGTCAATGATCTTGCACTAGTGTGTAGGGCAGGGAATTTAAGTAGGTCTGGGATTGCCCCCTTGATTAGGGGTTTGGTCCGGGTCCATGGTTCCTAACGAAAAAAAATTTGGTTTTGGGGGGTGTTCCGAGAATAACTGCGGGAATTGGGGGGGGATTGGGCCCCCCTTTAAAAAAATGTCAATTATCGGTTATTAATTTTTACGAAGGAAATCTTTTTATTAAATTGGAAAACCCCCAAGGTGGTCCCTTTTCAGGATTGTTTTCCCGTTTATTTTAAGTTAATAAGGAAGGGGTGCCTGAAAGATTTTTGGGTTTTAGGGTCCCCGTGGCTGGAGGCGGGGAAAATTTTCCCCCTCTGAAATTTTTCGCTTGTCTGGGGGCCGGGGGTTGGAGGGGTGGGTTTGGGGATGGAGGGAATGTTTTAGGATGATTGATTTGTGGGATGACTGTCTAAGGGTTTTGGGGTTATGGGGGGCATTCCCGGGCTTGGGGCTACTGTTATGTTTCCTTTACCCTCTTTCAGCAGGGATTCCTGGGGTTTTCAAAGGTTCTTTTGTTTTGGGGAAATCCCGTTTTAAATTTTTGTTCGGGGTGGCAAATTGCATTATTATTGTGGGCCCGAGATTTTGGGGGTTTCTTCCTGTAATTTCGAATTTTTGGGGTTTTTTTTTCTTGTAATTTGAAAATGTTTTCAAAAAAAAAGGGCTTTAAAAAAAAAAAAAAAAAAAAAAAGCGGGGGGGAAAAAATTTTTAAAAAAGGGGAAAAATTTCTGCAAAACCCAAAATTGACTTTTAACCATTTCTGTGTAGACCCCCAAAAAGAAAAACCCTGCGTAGTCAAATGAGAGAAACCTAAACCCCCGGCGGAAAAATAGAACATGTTTGGGATAGTCCCGCCAGAACGGCCAAACATATTCCCCCCAGGCCCCAAGTATTGGGCCCCCGGAATCTGAAAACCGACCACCCTTTTTTTTGAAAAAATGCGCCCAAAAAAATGCGGTTTGGGACGGGGCCAGCAAAGTGAAAATGGCATCCCAAATTTTGGGCCCATTTTAAAATTTTCCTTTTGGGGGACCTTCCTAAATGGTCAAAAAATTTTAAAAAAACCATTGTAGTTTAAAATTTTGGGTTATCGTCTCCTTTTTTTGTAAAAATTTGTAAACTTTCATTTTAAAATGGAGCATTGTACCCTTTACCTTTAATCCATATAGTGGGTTCACCCATCCCCCTTTCGGTTTTTAGTATTTGCCTGACAAAATAAGAAAACATTTTTATGGATAATTAAATCATATATAGAGCAGCTTTTCAGTTTTCCTTCCAATTCTCTAGGTGCCATTGAAAGGGTTTTACTGGTGTAATTTCAGACAGCTGCAAACAATTCTCTATTATACGCTATACAGTTTATATACTGATTTAATATAATTCAGCCAATACATTAATGTATCTAAACTGTACGTAACTGCCTTTTGTGACAGCTTTGAGTCAGCAATGTCTACCATAAAAAATAATGAAGGATAATGAGAATATTGTCTGCTCTGATCTCTAGATATCTGGCACATGCATGACTAACTGATGAAGAGAGAGTAGGTGTTCTGCACATTAGTGAAATTCTCTGACTCTTTGCCACATATTATTTTAACAGTTTCTACAATTGGATTGTTATTTTGTTTTTTTATACGTATACAAAAATTGAAAGCAATTGAGCCTTCTTTCCTTGTTTTATCTTTGCTTTACTTTGCTTTCTTTTTTCTTTCTTTTCTCATTTTTGTTGGGTCTGCAATGATCCTAGCTAATTATTATTAATTAGAAAAGGGAATGTCTCATGTATTAAATTTTACTTTTAATTATTTGTATGTTACGTAGTTAATATGGTCAATAAAACCCAAATGTCTATCAAGTTCAACCAAGCGTGGGGAAAGATGTAGATGAAGGGAGGGGGATAGGGAGTTGTTTCCCCCTGCTGAGGCAGATTATAGAACTCATAAGGCATGAATCCAATCCATGTCAAAAAAAAAAAAATGGGAAAAAATTTTATTTAATTCCTGAACCCAAAGTATATGCCATCAGACTGATCATATATTTTATATACGGCTACATAAGTATTAATATAATTTAATAGAAAAACAGCTTCCGCCCACTTCCACACATTCCCAGTCACAGATACCTTCACTTTATGGCTATGTTCACACGGCTTAACTGCGGGAGTCTGGAGTGAGCGGGTGGCCGGCACTTCGCCGGCCCATTGACTTGCATTACCAGCGGCACGTATAAAGCCGCTGGTTAATTCACATGTCAACTTATCTCCCCGCCCGTCCGCTAATATCCGCCGAGCAAGGTATAGGAGAACATAATCCATAGTTTCACTATGATAACTGAGGAATGACCGTTAATGAATGGGCCGTTTTTTCAGCCCGTAATTTTGCGCACTCACCAGCACGTACTACCCCTACCCTGCGAAATACGGATCAAGAATACGGCCCAATTTAAGCGGTGTGAACATGGCCTATCCTCTCCTGCATTTTTTACTGCATCCCATAGATAAGGGAGTACGATTCCGAGCCGTAGATGCATGCCAGCACGAGCTGCCAAAACACATAATCTTCGTAACCACAAACTGAATCTCTCCCCGCGTTGATATGTCTTTTTGCACCGTCCTGTGATGTATTATATGGAATAAAGTGGTGTATTGGTGACCCGCTGGAGTTTCCGTTTGTGGATACAAGATATGTGTTAATATTATTTAGTAGTAAGTAGCTCTATAAGCCTTTCTTGAAGCCCATGCCTGTTCTTCTAGGACCAATTTCTGAGGGTTACTGTTCCACAGAGTATTGAGTCTTTTTCCCCAGACAGAAGTAATGTCCCATTATTGTTTTATATAAAAGATGAGTAGTTTGGTCTGTTTTTAAAAAAAATATATATATATATATATTTTAGTTATTCTTTTGGTAAGTTTAGAAACTTTCTAGGAGTGCAGCCATATAATGGCACCATGATGTGTATGCTTCCTATAACTTATAACCTTTTTGGGGCTGGATTGAAGTGTAGTAAAAAAATTGGAACTAAAGGTTTCAGTCAGGAGTAAATCCAGAGATTAAAGCAGATGCAAAACCCAAGAACAAGGTAAAGGTCAAATTTCAGGGTAAACCCAGGAGTTATTTTGGGGAAAATCAAAAGCACAGGAATTGAGGGGCTAGGATAAAGAATGGTTTCAATTTAAAGGGAAAGGAAATTTTATGCTTTTTTGGCCCAATAAATTGGGTTTGCCGGGTTTAGGGCCACCCCCCAACGGAAAAGGCAAATCCCGGGTTAGTTTTACCCCGCCCGGGTTTTTGACCTTTTTTAAAGGCCGTCCCTAGGCCCCCGGGGGGAACCCCCTTTTTCCTCTGCGATTAGCAGCCCGGGAAAACCATGGGACTGCTGAAAAAAAAAAAAAGGGGGTTTTCCATAGGGGGCCTGGTGTGTTAGTTTGGAAGGGTTTTTTTCAGGGTCTGAAAAAACCACAAACCGTCTGAAAAACTGTCCGCAAACCGGTGCCGTGGAGCCATGCCCTTACCAAGAAACAAAACATCACCAATTTTTGTTTTTTCACCCCCCTCTTGCAAGAGCCATAACATTTGGTTTATTAACATAGCGTAAAAAAGCCTTTTTTGGGGATGAGATTTTTTTTTTAAGGTATTTTTTTGCTTTGCCTTTTTTCTGACAAAAAATTCAGTTTTTTTTTTTTTTTTTCCTTGTTAGTGCGTGTGCGAGCAAATTTTTTTTTCCCATGGCTGGTTGGTATTTTCCCCAATTTGTGATTTTTGGCATACATGCCCCCTATAAATTTTCCCTTTTTTCTTTAAATTTTTTTTCGGGGAGGTGTGATGATAGGTTTGAGGTTTTCGTTGGCTATGGGCATCGGGGCGTGGGGTCGATAGCCCGGCCACCATCTTTTAGGTTTTTCGAATAAAACTCATCCCCGGGTTTCCCCCTTTAAAGGGTCAAATGGGGGAGCAAAAACCCCCCTTTCTTTTTTTAAACACCCAAACGGGGTTTGGGAAAGCTGGAATTAACAGCCAAAACCCAGAAAATGGATACCTGTACATTTTAGGCACAACATTAGGCTATAAAACCCACAGAAAAAAAGTCAACACCATTTCACTACCCCTATCTTGTACCCCGGGAGGGACCTTAAAACCTCCCATCACCCCCCCCAAATTAAAAAAGTGCCAAAAATGGCCAGTATTTTTTGGGAACCATCATTTTACTTAAACCCTGGACTTTGGGAATATCCCTGCTGGAACGCAGAATAAACCAAAAAACCCTGCATGACTCACGTTTTAAAAAATTTTCCCGGGGAAGAAAGTAGTTTTTAAACCCCACCTTTTTTATTTTAAACCCGGGACATTGAAAAACCCCTTTTTGGGAAACCGCAGCATGGCCCCTTTTAAACCGTCTGACCAAACAGTTTAAAAAAGTCCCGGGAAAAAAGGATTTCTTTCAACCCCCTTTTTATTTTCACGGGCCCATTGACTAAACTGCCCCTGGACCGCAGTATGACCAAAAACCTGCCCTGCCCCCAGATTAAAAAGTCCCGGGAAAAAAGGACCCTTTTAAAACACCATTTTAGTTTGAACGGGACATTGATTATCCCTGTCCTTTTCCACAGCATGACCCGGGGCCGGGAAAGTTACATGGGTGGGGGTTAAACCCCGGGCTGGCGTGTCATTTTTTTAAACCCGGGTTTTAAAAGGGCCCTGTTGACGCCACCCAACGAAAACTTTTGTGCTGAACACAGAGGGGGGGGAAGGGGAAATTTTTGGAACTCCGGGCCCTTTTCCCCCCCAAAAACACAGTCAAGACCTGGGTAAGCGCTTGCCCCCCGTATTTTTTGCGGACCAATTAAAGTTTTAAACTTGGAAAATACTGGGGGGTTAACGCCCCTTTTTACCCCCAAAGGGGGCCCTTTTTTTTGGCATTCTTTTTTTTCATTTTACTCAACGTGCTGGAGGAAATGGTCTCTGTACTTTTTTTTTGGTCCCGGGCTCCATACCCCAATGTCCCCCTTAAATTAACCAAAACTTTGGGGGGTTTTTTTTAATTTTTTCCTGTACCCCCCTTGTACAATTTAAAGAAAATTTTTTTTTAACCCCAAAGAAAATTTTGGGACAGAGAAAGGGTTTTTTTTGGGATTTAATTCTAGAAAACACTTTTTTTAAAAAAGGGGGAAAATCCCCCCAAAGTTTTTGGGTTTCTTTTTTTTTTAAATTATATTAAAAAATTTGGGGTTGCTAAATTTACAGGGATTGATAGCAAATTTTAAAAAACTTGCAAAAAAATTTCTTTTTTGAAATTTGTGTCCTTTAAAAATTTGTCCTACCTTTCCCTTGGTTTCTGACAGCACCATCACCCTTGGCCAACTCAAAAAAATTGTAAAGGAAAAAAAATTTTCTTTTTTAGAAAACAATTTTTTTAAAAATAATGGACCGTAAAATACTTGCTTTGTTCCCAGCAAAATCCCCCCAAAAATTAAAAACCCATGCCCCCAAGACCCCATTTGGACAATTGTAAAGAAAAAATTGTCTTTTTTAGAAACAACATTTTTTAATAATGGAACCTGTATATAGCTGCATGTCACAGAAAAAAACCCCCCAAAATTTCAAAAATGACCATGAAGCCCCTTTTTGAAAATTTGGGTGAAGAAAAAATGTCAAATTTTGAAAAACAAAATTTTTAGAATAGGACCTGTAAAAATTTGCTGCTTGAAAGCGCAGGGCCCCCCAAAAAATTTAAAAATGACTTCTCAGCCTAAAAAAAAATTTTGTGGGGAGAAATGCCATTAGGGGCCACATTTCTTGTTCCAAAGGACCATGTTTAAAAAGCTTTATCTAAACAGAAACCCATGCCCCCAAAAAAATTATTAAAAATTTTCCCTTCCCACCATTTTTAAAAATTGTGAGGGAGAAATGAATTTAAAAAGCCACTTTTCTTTTTCCAAGGACCAAAAAAAAATTGCTGAGTCTCACGAAACCCATGACCCCAAAAAAATTATAAATTTGATTTCTCCCCACTTTTAAAAAAAATTGGGGAGGCAACTTAACCCCAAAACCATTGACAATGCGAAAAATTCTAAAATGAAGAAAAGTAAATGGAATAGGGTTTGTCCATAAAACCCTTTGGTGCCCTTTTTACAGTCCCTCCCCAGCAAAACCCCCCAAAATAAACTTTTGGGGAACTGAGAAAAAAAATTTGCAAGTAAGAAATGATTTTTTTAAAAAAATAATTTTTAAAGGGGAAACCCTTTTTCTGTTTGGGGGGAAGGGAATGTGAAGTAGACCAGCAACTAATGGTACCCCCGGCCCAATTTTGGGGCCCCACAATTTCATCAGAATCCATGCCTGTTTTTTTTCTTGATGAAAAAAAAACCCAAATCCCCCATTATCGGGGGAAACCCGGGGTTGCTTTTTCCCTGTAATATTTCCTCCGGCTGTGCTGAAGGTCCGCGATATAGGGGACGCTGGCTGTGGGGGGACAACCCCCTATGGGGGGGGCGGCCAGCCGGGCCCATTCTTTCTTTTTTGGATACCCAGAAGTCTTTTGGGGCCCGGAAACACATAAAAAAAACATCGGTTTTGAGAGGCAAAATACCCGTGCCCCAAAGATTTTAAAGCTGATCTCTGGGTGTTGTATGTGTCCCCCTTCATTGCATGCGTTGGTGAGGGGGGTAAAAAAAAGTTTGGGCCCGAAAATCCCCATTGGGCTTCTGCCCCCTTGCGTTTGGGGCCCGGGTAGGAAAACGGTTGGCACTTTTACTGCTGCCTCGCGGGCGTTTTTTCACTGTGACATTTGGGAAAAATGTAAAAAGCGGGACGAAACAGTTTTCTCCATTTTATCAACCCAGCAAGGTCCCCATTTTTCCTGCTTTTACTCCTTTTTTGGGTGGGTTTGGAAAGGGAAAAGTGTGATTTTTGGGTTTTGTCCCGGGGACCCCAGGAGGGTGGCCACCCAAAATAACTGTTTTTTCATTTTGAGGGCCTTAATGCGGGGACCCATGTTGGAGGAAATGGAGCATCCAAGCAAAATGTGGGGGGATGGAGCCCTTGTTTTCCCCAACCCTCTGGCTCGGGGGGCACTAGAAAAACTGATCTTCCTCCTTTTCCCCCCTCCCCCCTCAAATTTCGCCCCAAAACCTCTTTCCAAGGCGGGGAGGGTCGGTAACATCGGTGCCCTGGGGAAATACCTCCCCCTTCCCCCCTTTCCTCCTCCTCCCCCGCTTCCCCCCGGCCAGCTTTCAAACACAGCCCCTGACTTGCCTGAGATGATGCACCCGGGAAGTGATGCCCACCTTTTGCACTAGCCCCTGGACCCCGAACCACGGGCCTAAATGAAAAACCGATAAAATTGTGAAACTGTGGGGCCTTGGGGGATTTGACGGGGGAAAAAGGGTTTCCGTGTCCGCATCTGGGGCCCCGTCTCCCCCTTTCCGTCGTGGGGGGGAACCTGTTGTTTAAAAAGTGCCCCAAGGGATCTTTTTCCAAAAATAAGATCACCACAATGCTCATGCTGACAGGGCATTGTCCGGCATTGACCTTTTTGGGGCTTCTTCAAAACTGGAAAGGGATGGTGCAGATTCTTTCACCAGCCTCCACTTTCGGGGGGCCTTAAAACACCCCGGGGTTTCCCCGCACCGTTTCTTTTTCAGGCATTTTCCCCCCCGAAACTGCTTTAATGGCTTTGCGCTGCTGCCAAAATCGCTGGAGCATGTGGAGGGGGGAAAATTCCCCAGCGTGTTGCCCCCCGTCAACAATGAGAGGGTTGACGGGGAGGCCGAGTGACGTTGAAAACGCAGCCAGGCGGGACGAAGCGGGGTTTGCAAACGGGGGAAAAATTGCGAACTAAAAAGTCCTCCCGGAATGCCCTCCCTTAAAGCGGGCCCGGGCCCAAAGGAACAGGTAGCTCATTTTAGGAAATTTCTGGACCCCCAAGGTTCATGACATGTTGCCAGGCAAGGGAGTGCCCCCACCCTTACCGATTTTGGGGGGCGGCCAGCAGAATGTCGCCCGTTATGCTTAACCACCCTTCCCTTTGGCCAAAAGGGTTTCCCTTGGTCCCCCACCCCAGCGCTTGGTCCCCTTGCGGAGAGCGTCCAAAAAGCTCCTGCCCCTGTGGGGGGATGGTCGTCCAAAAAGTTTAATTTCAAAACCCGGTTGGGTTTTTCTCGGGGCGCGTGATGCCACCAAGGGGATTTTTGGGGGAAAAAAGCCCTGCACCCTCACCCTCCCCGGTTTTGAAGACCGTGCGCCGGGCCCTGGGGGAAGCCACCGTCACCCCCGGGCCGAAATCCACCCATTACCCCCGGTGGGGCTGCCCAACACAAAAAAGGCCCAAAATTTTGGCCGGGTTTACTACCCCTGGGGGCCCCGGGTGGCCCGGGGGGGAAATTTTTCCCGGGCCAAAAAATGAAAGAAAAAGCGTTTTAAATTTTTTTAAAGGGACAGGTGGTGGCCCGGGGCGGGGGTGGTTTTTCTGGCAAAAAAAATCCCCTGCTCGGCTTTGGGGGTTTTGGGGGGGCGGGCAAGGGCCAGGAAAGGTGGGGGAAACCATCTGGTCCACCAGACGGAAAGGCAACTTTTCCCCAAGGGGCCCTAAAACCCTTTTGGCAATCCCCGACATTCAGGTTTTTTGGTTTTTGGGAAAGGTTTGGGTTAAAGTGTTTTTCTTTGCTCCCAAACCTGGAAAAACAAAAAGGCTGGTTTCTAGCCCGGGCCGCTGAAACGGGGGTGCGGTCTTCAAACGGGGGAAAAGGAGAAGGGTAGGATGGGTTTTCTGGGGTGCGGTGTACTTGGGGCGACGGTGGAGGCTGAAAGCGGGGGGCTGACCCCTGATCATACTCTGAGAGAAAATTGGGAGCTGAGGAAGGGCCTTGGGGTGGGGGGGAAGGGAGGGGGGAGACGGGGGGGGTTTTACAGTGGTTGGGGGGCCCGGCTTGGGTTCTGGCCTTTTTTGGGCCCAAGTTTTCCCTTTCCCATTTCCCAACTATGTTTCGCTGCTTTGGGCCCAAAACAGGGTTGGTGGGGGTTTAAACCCACTTAAGGTTTTCCCTCTAAAAAAGCTTTTCCGGCCCCAAAGGGGGCATATGACATCGGGGGGTGAATCAGAGGTTTGGGCTCAAAAAAGGGCCCATTTGAGAGGTCCCTGGACCTTTTTGACGGGGGATAAGCGAGGAGGGGGGTTTGCGCTGACCGTGGCTGGGGGAAAATATATCAGCGGACTTTTTGTGACCCCCCCTCCCCCTTTTTTTGGCGGGACCCCGTATTGACACTAACCCCTCGCTTCCCCCTCGCCCCTTTATGAAGCGCTCGCAAGCAAATTCTGCGGAAAAGACCAACAAAGGGTTTTGCAATGTCGGCAACATCATCATCTCAACACAGGTGACTTGGTCGTCCTGACTTTCCGGGATCCAGAAACTGGGGCTAAAAAGCAAGAGGGCCGCAAGGGGGCCTTTCCCGACCGCCCCCGGGATTTTTGGGCCCCAAATTTACCCGGGTTCCTTCTCCTCCCCTTATGGCCATCAGTTTAACGGGCGTTTAGAGCAGCTAAATCACCTCTTTATCTTTTAAACATGCCCCTTTTACCCCAACCCCATTTTTTTCATCACAGAGGGGCCCTTTAGACAATGGATTATCCACAGTGGTGGGACACCGAAATTGAATTTGGGGGTGCTTTAGTTGGCGGATGTGAAGAAAGCCTTGGGAAAAGCGACATTTTTTGGCCGGGGACTTGGGAAAGGGGAGAGGGTAAGACTGGAGGATCAGGGGTTTCATTAACCACTGAAGGACAGATTGGCGAACCCCTTTTTGTTACTGAATTCCCCCAGGGCCCTGACCCAGCGAACAGGCCCGACGGGGCCTGCAAAATGGGCGATCCGGGTGGGGATCGTGTTGTGCCACACTGGAAGGAGCAAAAAACCCTTTTTCCCCCGTACCTCTACCCCCCCCTGTCCCCAAACCCCCCCTCTTGCTCGCTTACCCCCCTTTAATTTCGCTCCATGTTCCCGAAATCTAAAAAATTTTTGAAGGTTTTGGGAAAAGTTTTTTTGGAAATTTTTTTATTAAAAGACGCCCAAAAATCACAAACCCCAAATTCTTCAATTTTTCCCTCTTAAAATTTCCAAAAACAAAAAAATTTTCTGGTTTTTTTAAAATTTTTTTAAATTTTTAAAAGGTGTCTTTTTTTTTCAAATTTTTTCCAAATCTGGAAAAATTGGGCAAAAGGCAAAAAACAGTTTCTGGGTTTTGTTTTGTATAAAAACACCCGGGATTTTTTGCCCTTTTTTAATTAAACCCCGTGGTGACCCATAAAATTGGGTGTTTTTTTAAATTTATTTTGCAAGCTGGGTCAATGAAAAAAAGCTGTAGTGCGCCAAAAATCAAGAAAGAAAAAGTAATTTTGTTATGTTTTCGATAATACACCGGGATTTTTTTCACCCCTTTTAATTCACCTGTGGTTTACTATAAAATTTCTGGTTTTTAAAATTTATGTTTTAAGCTGCTTCAATGAACAAAGCTGGGGAAATGCGCCCAAATTTAAAAAAAACTATTTTGAAAAGTATTCGGGTAATAAAATTTTTTTTTGCACCTTTCAATTCACCCGTGGTGACTAAAATTTTCTGTTTTCAGATTTACGTTGGGAAGCTGCGTCAAAAAAACAAAGGGTGTAAATGGCGCCAAAGTTAAAAAAAAAAAAAGTTTTTTGTTATGTTTTTTGTACAAAACACGGATTTTTTTTGCACCTTTAATTCCCTGTGGTGACTTAAAATTTCGTTTTCAGTTTTTGTGCAAAACTGCGTCCCAAAGAACAAAGTGTAAGGCGCCAAAGTTTTAAAAAACAGGTATCTGTTATGTTTTCGTTTTAATACAAAGGGATTTTTTGCACCTTTCCCAAAACCTGTGGTGACCCATAAAATTTCTGTTTTAAGAATTTTTCTGCAAGCTGTGGGGCAATGAACAAAGCTTAGTGCGCCAAAAGTCAAAAAACAGTAAACTGAAATGTTTTTCGGATAATTAAAAATTTTTTTTTTTGGGACCTTTCAAATTTACCTGTGGTGAATATAAAATTGCTGGGTTTTTTAGATTTACGTGCAAGTGCATCAATAAACAAAGTGTAGTTTCGCCCAAAGTTTTAAAAAAACGTTTGTTTTGTTTTCGTACAATAAACGTATTTTTTTTCACCTTTTTAATTCACCTTTTTTTTGACTATAAAAATTTCTGTTTTTAAAATTTTAAATTTCAAACTGGGGTCAATGAAAAAAAAACTGTAGTGCGCCCAAAAGTCAAAAAAACCCCCTTATCTGAAATGTATTCGGAATTTAATTTAAAAATAAATTTTTTTTCACCCTTTCCCTTACCTGTTGGGGACTATAAAAATTTTGTTTTCAGATTTTCGTGCAAGGGTGCGTCAAAGAACAAAAGCTGTAGGCCCCCAAAATCAAAAAACAGGAAAACTGTTAAAGTTTTTCGTATAATACATGGGGAAAATTTTTTTCACCTTTCAATTCACCTTTTGGTGACTATTAAAAAATTTCTGTTTTTAAAATTTACCCTTTCAAGCTGTTCAAAGAACCCAAAACCGGGGAAATGCCCCCAAATCAAAAAAAAAACGTATCGAAATTTTATTCCCCCATAATTTAAAAAATTTTTTTTTTGCACCCTTTCAATTTTACCTGTGGTGACTATTTAAAAAAGCTGTTTTCAGAAGTTACCTGCAAGCGCCTTTTAAAGAACAAAAGGCCCTTTAGTGCGGGCCAAAAATTCAAAAAACATTTTTGTTTAAAGTTTTTCGTTAAAAACACGGTAAATTTTTGCACCTTTTTAATTCACCTGGGGGTGACTATAAAAAACCCGTTTTTTTAAGATTTCGTGAAGCTGCCGGGCAATGAAACAAAACTGTTGTGGGGCCCCAAAATCCAAAAAAAACGGGAATTTTGAAAAGTTTGGGTAATAAATGTATTTTTGCAAATTTCAAAATTTACCTGTGGTGACTATAAAATTGTGTTTTTTAGATTTACGTGCAAGCCTTTTCCAAAAACCCAAAACTGTAAATGGGCCAAAGTTTAAAAAAACCCCCGTATTGTTATGTTTTCGTAAATACACGGTAAAATTTTTCACCTTTTCCCAAATTTACCTGTGGGAATATAAAAATTCTGTTTTTTAAAATTTTTTGTGCAAAGTGGGTCAATGAAAAAAAGCTGTAGTGCGCCAAAGTCAAAAAAAAACGTATCTTAAATGGATTTGGATTTTAAAAAAATGTTTTTTTTGCACCTTTTAATTTTACCTGTGGTGACTATAAAATTGGTGTTTTAGTTTAGTGCAAGCTGCGTCAATGCCCAAAAACTGTAGGTGGCCCGCCAAAGTTTTTAAAAAACATTTATTCCTTTTTTTTAAATTTTTTTTTTCCGTATAAAAAAAACAACGGGGAAAAAAAATTTTTTCACCAATTTTAATTCACCTGTGGTGACTTTTTTTAATTTTTTAAATTTTTTTTTCGTGGTTTTAAGATTTTAAAAAAAGTTTTTTAGATTTGGGTTTGCCGGGGCCAAATTTTAAAAAAGCTGTTAAAATTTTGCCAAAGGGGCAAAAACACGGGGAAATCCCTGGAAAAATTTTAATTCTCGGATAATAAAATGTTTTTTTGCCTTTCAAAATTTACCCGTGGTTTACTATAAAAATTTTGTTTTTTAGATTTAAAACCTCAAGGGTGGCCCCCATGAACAAAGCGTAAATCGCCCCCAAAATTTAAAAAACCCCGTACTTTTATGGTTTTTGATAATACACGGTATTTTTTCCCTTTCAATTTACCCGTGGTGGAATATAAAAATTTTCCCCGTTAAAATTTACGTGCAAGCTGCGTCAAAAAAAACAAAGCTGTGGCGCCAAAATAAAAAAAAAGTTTTCTGAAAAAGTATTTTGGATTTAAAAAAATGTTTTTTTTTTGCAAACCCTTTTTAAATTTACCCGTGGGGGGTATAAAATTGCTGTTTTTTAGTTGTTTGTTTCAAACTGCGGGCAATGAACAAAAGGGTGTAAATGGCCAAAGTCCAAAAAAAACGTTTTTGGAAAATGTATTCGGAAAAAATAAATTTTTTTTTTTGCACCTTTCAATTCACCTGTGGTTTACTTAAAAAAATTGCTTTTTCTCGATTTAAAAGTGCAAGCTGCGTCAATGAACAAAGCTGTAGTGCGCCCCCAAAATTTAAAAAAAACGTATTTTTATGTTTTCGGGAAAATACACCCGGGATTTTTTTTTCACCTTTTAATTCACCTTTGGGTGATATAAAAATTTTGGTTTTAAAAATTTACGTGCCAAACTGGGGTCAATGAACAAAAACTGTAGTGCGCCAAAGTCAAAAAAAACTTTTCGGAAAATATTCGGGTAATAAAAAGTAAAATTTTTTTTTGCCCTTTTAATTTTACCTGTGGGACTATAAAATTTCGTTTTCCCCGATTTAAGGGCCCAAACTTTTCGTCAATGAACAAAGCTGTAGTGGGCCAAAGTCAAAAAAACTTATCTGTTTGTTTTCGTATAATTACACGGTATTTTTTGCACCTTTCAATTCACCTGTGGTGACTATAAAATTGCTGTTTTCAGATTTAAGTCCCAAGGTGGAAAATATGAACAAAGGTGGAATGGGTAAAATTGAAATGAACACCTATCTGAAATGTATACTGAGAATAAAGTGGAGTTTTGCACCTAACACAGAGACCTGCAGTTACTAGAAATGATGTGTATCCTAATATAAGTTCAGGCTGCCCAATATCCAGGAAATATTCAATAGCAAACTGTTAATAATAAAGATATTGCAGTGCAATGTCTACACTAAGTCTTGGTGAACTTTATCCAGTGTCTTTATAGAGCTTGTCTGTGTTCGCCGAGTTTCCCCCCCCCCCCCCACGCCCCCCCGTGACTTTACAGTGGTAGAGCCCCTTTTAAAATTCTCTACCTAACTACATAAAATTTTCCCAATGTCTAATCTAAATAAATTGTAAGGATCACAGCTAATAGTAGAGGTTTCTGTGCAGAAATAGAAAAATTTTTTCGCTGAGCTGTTTTGGCCACAGGCAGAAGCGCACATGCTACTCCTATGAGACACTGATAGACACTGAGGCTGAACAGGAAACGCTGTTCTATGTAAAACGAGGTCATGTGTTTTTTCCCAGCCAATCGAAACCATACACATCCCAGTATGACGTCGCACACACATCTCACCCTGCTCTATTCTGTAATCTGATTTGCTGGCCGACAAAATTACAGGAAGCGCGAAAAAGGCGCGATTTTAATAGATGTTTGCACAGATTTTAAACCTTAATTATCGCATGATCTGGAAATTTCGATACAAAAAACCCTTTCCGATTTCAACTTTGTCGATAATAATCGCTCAACACTAGTGATGACCAAAAACACAGCTCTATGTTGTTGGGGATTTTTAAAGCCATTATCTGTGCTAGAAAAATAACATGGCAATCTATTAGATCTGACTTTTGCGGACATGGTGATACCATACTTTGTTTAGTATTTTTTAAATACTTTTTTAGTATTTTTTAAATTTAAACTATGTTTTACAGTAACATTTAATCTCTCTAGGGGACTTGAACATACAATGACTTGATCGCTTGTACTATATACTGCAGTACTTATGCATAGTTGAAGTTATGTGCAGTACATATGTGTTCAGTAATTTTAATGACCATCTAATACACCACTGACAGGGTGCCATGGCGAAAAATCACAGAAAAATGGGACATTATTTACTCAGAAACACAAACACGAAGCCATACTTACAGCTCAATGGCTGAACAATAGACTAAAGCCAGTAGGAGGCAACACAATCCCCTGTGCTACTTGGTAAAGATATAACAGGTGCCGATAACTAATGAGCAGCAGCTCATACACCCATCTACTAGGGGAGCAACTGAATAATAAAAAACTGCACATTGGGTAAGTACCTGTTCACACCAGTATGCAAAAAGTCACAGTATAATACAAGGGGAGACTGCACAAATGCAAAAATACTGATAAGACAAACACTCACACACCTTCTATGTATGAGGGGAGTGGTTGCTAGTATTATAATTGCATATAGATAAAGCGATACAAAGGGTGCCAATTATATATGTAGATGTGGTTCACCATGCTGTCTTACAACCTATAATGCCTCTACTATTCAATTGGGTGGGCTGCTCAGCACATTTCAGGCGTTGAACACAACATACTGACACCCTCTGCTCCCTAGTAGTTAGGGCAAAAAAATTACACACTGGAAAAATATAAAATATAGGGTATTAGTTGATACCGTGGCCAATATATTACACAAGCTCACAACCCACATCAAGGGTCCTCATTTTCTTGTGCGTCCCTACACTAACCATTTACAGAACATTATTTACTCAAAAACACATGGGGGTGGACCGGGTGTAGGTGCAGTGGCATCACTGATAATACCATCTAAATTGGTAAATGGCTGAGATTGGAGTTATCTCCAGTCCTGGCAACTGACAGTGGGTTCGAGCCACAATTAACAGCGAGCACCCTGAGGGTATAGAGCAGGCCCAACATGTGAGCCGACTCTAAAAATTCTTAAAACGGTTTTCCAAGATTTTTAAAAACCTCCTGAACAGCTCCCACTGTGCTTAAATAGAAAATAAACCCATACTTACCTAACCCATCACCACCATTCTAGCACTGCCAGAGCTCCACTGTCCCCACCCCCTCCACTATCCCTCACTGAAGACATGATGCTCATGGATCACATGATGCTGCAGCCAATCACTAACCTCTTTGATCGCATGCTGTACATGCAGATTGGTTGAAGCATCATGTGATCCATGAACATGATGTCATCAGTGAGGAAGCAGGGGGGACACTGGAGCTCTGTCAGCAGCGGGAAGTGATGGGGAGGTTTTAAAAGTCTTGAAAAACCCCTTTAAAAGCACAATGTCGTACAGGTCCCTTATCATGTCCTGATGTGGTGTTTTGTATGTTTTTAAATGAATCTGATTTGTGGATGTAATTTGTGAATAAAGGGCGACATGTATGAAGGAAGGCACTTCAATGTGAATAGTCGAGTCTCATTTTCAGTGTATAATACACATGATGTATGAAAGTGGTTTTTGTGTGTTCATAAATGGTGTGTAAAGTTCGACGCGCCTCGCCTATGTGTTAGGCGCATTACAGAACTTAGGCACATAAGTAATGCGCCTAACATGTATAAAGGCTATCGATAGGCTGGAAATAAAAGAAAAGTCATTCGAATAGCATGTCAGTGAATAGAAACTATGGAACTGATCCTGCTTGGAGGACCACATGTCCCAGCAATACCTGTGTTGTGTTGGCTCTTGCTGTTTGTAGAATAAAGGGTGTGAGCAGCAAAACTAAATTTCATATTGAATGTAGTAAAAATGTAAAATATAAAAATCTGAACAACATAATCAGTGGGCTATTTAGTGTAAAATTAGTTTGTCTATGAATTTTAAATAAATTTTATAGGAGATATTTCTATATTTTGGGGACATATATTTTTATATTAATTTTATATGATAACATTTTCATTAAATTTAAATAATTAAATTTTATACAGTTTGATAATTATATTAAATTATTTTTTATTATTGCACTGGTGTAAATTGAGAAATATTGGGCATTTTTTCCCTAACAGCAAATCTAACCCCACTTCATCTCCTCAGGCTCAGGCAAACCACATTGAGATAGGTCTGCCTGTCGGAGCAGTAATGCGCCTAGTTTTGCCGAACCACATTCATATGTGTCTAATATTACGAGTGTGGAGCAACACACCTCCATAATGCCCCCAGAACACCCCTTCATGTTATGCGCATTCGAAAGTGTCGAGTCTGAGGAACAATGCACCTTACACATACATTAGGCGCATTAGACATCATAGCCGGCTCAGTTAGGTGCATTGTATGCCAGAAAAAGTGTGAAAAACCCTTTCATACATGTCACCCAAAGTGTTTTTTTATGCATGTCTAATTTTTGGCTTTTGAAATGGATCTTTTGAACTTGGAGCTATGCACTTTATGCATTTGATTGTGGTGCCCATACGTTCTACTATTTTTATGATGGCATGCAGGTACATCATTTCACTTTAAGAGGCTTGATTAAGATTTTAGTTAAATCACTGAAGGTACACTAAGAATTTTGCACATAGAGTTTTGCTCTGAAGGCTGCAGTTTGTTTAAAAAGATAATGATTACACAGAGTTTGAAAATTTTACGCTTATTAAGTTTTTTAGCATATCCTCCTACACGGAATTCATTAAGAACAAGAACAGCTTCAGTGCCAGTTATAACAACAGAGTTGCAATAAAACTGCTTGTATGTTGGATTATTTTCTAGTAAGTCTGCAGTATCTACATTTATTTCTTCAATTTGAATATCTAAATATTGTTTGTAGGGATTAGAGATGGTGGAATTGGTCAGTGAGTTTGAAGTAATGTAAATTTTAGAGAATCAATGGAGAAGACTAAAAGAATCATTTACCCTTAGTTAATATTTATTTGCCACGTATAAGATTCACAATGGAGTCCCACTGGAAGCTTACAATTACCACTATATTAGTAAATCAGTGGTTGGTAATTATGTTTGTTTTATCTTTGGTTCAGTATACCTTATTGCTTCTCAGTAACTTTCCATGGAAATACTGTCATTTTGTTAGATACAGAATTTCCAAACTATGCTTCCAGTTGTACCGTCTGATGTACTTATATATGTTTATTTTAAAGTGATGTCTACTGTAGACAACTTTTATTCCACCTGTAGGGGAAACAAAAGTCTCCTAACACCAGTTTACATTAGTTTACCAGTTTACCAGTTTACACCAGTTACATTAAAGAAGTGGTCACAAATGCTTACATTTCTCACTATTAATTATGGGAATAACATAGTAGCACTTTCTTTCCATAATTAATTAGAGCGTCATACACAAATGTGGCTAATTTAACTGAAGACGGAACCATTAAAGAAAACACTTTCTATGTTGGAAAAAGCAATAACTGCTCTATCAATTTATTATTATAATCTAACAGATTCTATAGCTGAAGCGACCCTTCAACAACTGAAGATCTTACAGCTTTTTAAATTAATATTTTTCATTGAGTGGCAATAACGCAGTACATTGTTTAGAACTGATAAAGATTATTTCCCTAAAAAAAAATCAAGATGTCTCTTTTGCCGAGACAACTTATGCTTATCTAAAAGAATCATGTTATTAGTGTAGATATTTTTTACTTTTGTCTGCAATTTAAACATGTTATTTAAGGAGCCCTCAATCAGAAATTGCCTTATACCCTCTATTCATAGCAGGAGAAGGATGCATGATAAACCAATAAGACTAACACAGTACCATAGTAGCTTAGTACATAAGATTGGAAAAAGACACAGATCCATCAGGTTCAACCCTACAGTGTCAATTGTTCCATTAATTGTTCCAGACTCCATATATGGCAATCAGAATAAATCCCTGGATCAATGCCTTATCTCCAGAAACTATTATTCATAACCTGTCATTTTTTATTTTTTTTTCAAGAAGAATCTACTATCACAATCTCTTCTAGCAGTGAGTTCCATAGTCCCACTGCTTTTACAGTAAAGAATACATGTCTATGATAATCTTGAAACCTTCTTTCCTCTAGATGCACCCTTGTCATTGGAACAGGTAATATGCATATCATCCTTTCACATATTTGTAATCCCAAGTGTGATAACATGTGTGGGTACTGCAAACCCCCTATTCCCTTAACTAACTTGGTCGCCCTCCTCGGCTCCCACTCTAGCTCAGCTATGTCCTTTCTATACAGTAGTGCCCGAAACTGAACGCAATATTCCATATGTGGCCTCCCCAGTGATTTATATAAATGCAAAAGTATGTTTTTGTCATGACCATCTATAACTCTTTTTTACGTCACCCATGGTTTTATTGGCCTTGGCAGCAGCTGCCTGATGTTGGTCAGTGAATTTAAGATTACTGTCCACCAATATTCCTGAGTTTTTTTCAGTCATAGTTTTATCTAGTTTAATACTATTTTTTACATAATTGTACTTTTTATTTCATTAGCCCAAGTGCATGACCTTGTAGTTATCTACATTAAACTCAAATGTCCATAACTCTCTAAATCTGATATTCTATTTTCCCCTTCTGTGTCCATTACCTCACAGAACTATAAATCATCTGCAAATATTGCAATTCTACTCATCAAGCCGCCTACATGGTCTTCAATAAATATTTAAAAAAGAAGAGGACTCAATACTGAACCTTGTGGTACCTCACTAGTAAGTGTGACACCATTAAAGTACGTTCCATTTATAATTACCCTCTGTTTCCTATCACTGAACCAATTGAAGAGTGAAGAAATCAGGCGATACCTTTTTCAGGCTAACTGAGTATATTTGTGTGATTTTTCGAGAGAACTAGCTCCCTTCTTCAACATGATGTTATACAAAAAATTAAAAATCCAGACTTTTTATCACAAAAAGACAGGGACCTTCAAAGAAATTCAATTTTTAACAATAACAAAATGAAATAAAGCAAAAGTTTTTTACAACAGGTCAAGAAATAAACTATCTGGAAACTTGTGAGGCTGACAGAGGGGGTAAATTTTCTGCGTCTTATCTAGCACCTCAGGCCCTATTTGTGACCACACAGTTCACACAAGTTTTTACAAAAACAGCATGAATATTTAGCCCATTTTTTCAGAGTCTGAAAAATTTTTTCATTTTAAATTTTTAATTTCCCCCTCCTTTCTCTCCCTCTGCGTCTTAAAAGGGGCCCCCTTAAACCACAATCTTCAGATCTTTAAAACAGTGGTCCTCTCTGGAGAATGTTTTTGCCCTGGAAGACAGTTCTGCTGTTATTAAAAAGTGAATCTATGGAGTTTATGCGCTGGTGGTCTCTGCCCTGTTTCCCCCACATAAAGCCTGTGATGGACATTGCGCACACAAAATCAATACACCACATTGCTAGACCTCAGGAAAATGTCCCCCTAAATTTTGTGCACCCCGCTTGACTGTGGGACGGGACACTGTCCTTGGGGGTGAGCGTTCTTTCACCTGTTTTGCAGGCAGGGGGTACCCCTTTTCAGTTGGGGCTTTAGGGGCACCCAGACAATAAAGCGCCGCAGGTTTGGTGGTTGCCGAAAGGAAAGGAGAGGGTGGGGGGAAAAATGTCTTTTATCTTTGCCTTAGTAGCAAGGTTGACGTTCCTTGGGGAAACTTTCGTGGATCTCCGCGTGGGTTGTAGGTTACAACAGGGCACTCGTTCTTCTTCTGGGGCTCTTTTTATTGGCAATGTTCCCGTTTATGGGGGCCGCTTTGCTGATTTGATTGTCCCCTCACTTTTGGCCTGTATCCCCAATTGGGAAATGTTTTTCCCAGTCCGGAGGGGTTTTTTCCAGGTCTGTCTTGTTTGGGGCAAATACGATTTTACCTATGCCTTGCAATAATGGATTGCTTTGTGTGTTTGGGGGGGAACTGTCCAGCCCCGAGGTAGGCCGTTCGTCTGGGTTTTGGGACACTGTTGTGAGTACCCGGGGGTTTTTTGATGTTTATTGTAGTATCCAAAATGGATTTTTTCTCTCAATAGGGAAGCTTGAGGTTGATGGGGGTGGAAGTTATTAATTTTATGGAAATTTAATTAGGGCCTCCTCCCCGCATCCAGATGACAAGATATCACGAGTAACGAGGAAATCATGCGGTTTGGTGGTGCATGTGGATAGTACGCTCCTTCCAGTTCCTAGCCATAAAGAGGTTTGCATACTGGGGCGCACATCTGGGTCCCATTTGAAGTCCCATTCGCTTGTAGATATACACTCACCGGCAACTTTATTAGGTTACACCTGTCCAAACCTGCTCGTTAACACTTAATTTCTATCGCCACTCACATGGCGGCAAACTCAGTGCATTTAGGGCATGTAGAATGGTCAAGACAATCTCCTGCCAGTTCAAACCGGCATCAGTATGGGGAAGAAAGGTGATTTGAGTGCCTTTGAACGTGTTGGACATGGTTTCGTTGGTGCCAGAAGGCTGTCTGCGTATTTCAGAAACTGCTGGATCTCCTGGGATTTTTTTTTTTTCACGCACAAAAATCTCTAGGCGTTTACAGAGAATGGTCGAAAAAGAAAAAACATCCACTCGTGAGCGGGCAGTATGTGGCGGGAAATGCCTTGTTGATGCCAAGAGGTCAAAGGAGAAAGGGCAGACTGGTTCGAGCTGATAGAAGCAAACAGTGACACAATAGCACCCCGTTACAACCAAGGCTCGCAGAAGGAGCTTCTCTGAACGCACTGTACGGCGAACTTTGAGGCTGATGGGCGACAGCAGCAGAAGACCACACCGGGTGCCACTCCTTCAGCTAAGAACAGGAAACTGATGAGGCTCCAATTTGCCCAAGCCTTCATCGAAATTGGACAGTAGAAGATTGGAAAAACGTTTGCTGGTTGATGAGTCTCGAATTTCTGCTGCGACATTCGGATGGTTAGGGTCAGAAGTTTGGCACACCGTACAACACATGGAATAGATAGATCCATCCTGCCTTGTATCAACGGTTCAGGCTGTGGTGGTGTTTGTCATGAGTGTGTGGGAATATTTTCTTGGAACTCTTTGGGCACACTCGGTACCAATTGGCATCGTTTGCAACACATTGTTGAATCTATGCCACGAAGAATTGAGGCAGTTCTGAAGGCAAAAGGGGGTCCAACACGTTACTAGCATGGTGTACCTAATAAAGTGGCCGGTGAGTGTAGGTCCTCTCCAAATTTAAAATAGTTGTGGCTGAGTATGAACTGTATGAGCTGTGTTATTGGTTTTGTTGGGAGGTTTAGTTTCTCCAGGTGTGTCCGACATTGCTGCAACTCATCCTTGTGGGGTATGTTTTATACAGGATTCTACATCCATGGTTACCAAAATGGTTGCCCTCAGCGAAGTGGACCAAGGGCATGAGTTTGTTAAGAAGATCCGTGGTGTCCTGCCCGATGTAACTATGAGTAATCTCTGACCAGGGGTTTTTAGGAGATTTTCCACCCACTGATATATTCTCTCGTCAAGGAGTCCCAATATACAGAATGATAGGCCTCCCAGGGTCGCCTCACAAGTTTCCAGATAGTTGATTGCTTGACCTGTTGTAAATAACTTTCTGCTTATATTGCATTTTTGTTATTGTTAGAATTGGAAAGTTCTTTGAAGGTACATGTCTTTTGTGTTATAAAAAATCTGTGAATTTTCAATTTCTTGTATAACATCATGTCTGAAGAAGGGAGTAGTTCTATCGAAAAGCTCACCATCAAATTATACTCAGTTTGCCTGAAAAGGTATAGCACTGTTTTCTTCACTCTTCTACTACTTTCTATGGCTAACACGGTACAACATTATACTACTGAACCAATTGGGAATTCATTTACATATATTTTCCCTCAGTCCCATCATTCTCAATTTTTGTGCCAATGTTTTATGCCTTATACTATCCAAAGATTTTGAGAAGTCCAGACAGCAACCCCAGCCTCACGTAGGTCGAAACTGGAGCTTACCTCCTCATAGAAACTGGTCAGTTTGACAGGACTGATCCCTCAGTTTAAACTTGAGATGGACACAATAAAGTATAGCTCTTCTCAGTGTAGTTTTCACAAAAGATTATTAAATGTCTATGCAACACATGAATGGACCTGTCAAAGCTCTACCTGTTCTTGGTCTGCACATGTCTCCAGCTCATATTAAGGTATCTAGAGGGAACCTCTCTATGATCTGTCGAAGCTCTAAAACATTGATGAAGTAGGAACCTTCATTGCCCAGATGAAAACATGCAATTATAAATCCACAGTCTAGTGACTCCAGTTGTTACAACTGCCTAGCAAAGCCATGTAAATAATACATGTGTAAAATAACTTGGCTCCAAATGTAGAATACATATACTGTATACAACATGCTATATATAATATGCCTAATTCTTGCTTAAATTCTTGGAGGAATTGCCATGATTTCTTATAAAAAATTTAATTTATTGCATTCTTCATGAAGGTTGTAATGGTAAGAAAATTATATGATTACTAAATTCACAGTTCTCAGTGTTCATGTATCTGTCTTTAGTATATCATCTTGATGTCACCGAATCTTTTTTTCTGGGGCTCCAAGTGTGTGTGCTTCCTCAAATCACATCTTTATGTCACCTTCCACTGTGTCGTATTTTCATTTAGATCCTGACATGCTCCTTCCCTGTCTGTCCGTGTCTGTTATATACGGTATACTAAGAATATAGGTATGACTTAAGAAGATAGACAGTCATGTCTATACACATATACATATATACACCCATGCTTTTCATCTATCCCCCTTAATATAGTAGAATAGATGCCAAGTGCATTGATATTGTAATATACTATTTTAACAACATGTAATATACTATAGGTAAATATATCATTTGTACATTACCATCTTAGACACCATGTTGTCATTTGTCTGAACAAATCTACAGATCAACTTCAATTTTATTTATATTTGGACCAAGAATTTTCAAATTACCCCCTCAATGTACACAGAAAAAGGCATATTTCCTTATCGTTCTTGTCTATCAGTAAGATAGAACATGATTCCCAGATCATGTTCTCTTACTACTTTCACTTGCGTCTTCTGAAGTTTACTTTACCACTTGCTGTCCCTTTGCCATCGCTGTTTTTCTCCAGCATCGTCATCTGTACCACTGTCATCTTTGTTCTCTTAGGGTATGTTCACACGATGTACTGCGGCGCGTACAATATGTGGCGCAGTATATCGTGTGTTTTGGGAGTTGCGCTGATCGGTGTGTACTCCCGAGGCGTGGGGGGGCGGGGGGGCGCCATCCATTACTCGCGGCGCATAAGTGCTGCAAGTAAATGACATGTCAGAGGAGGTGCAATCCATAGTTCTCTATGAGAGCTATGGATTACCATAATTGCGGCATGCATCTCACCGCATATAAAGCGCAAATACGCATCAAAATGCGCACCGCAATTACATGTGAACATACTGTATGCAGGAGTGTTTTTGCGGTATTCTCTGGTCGAATTCATCCATGTGGAAGGCACTCGCAACCGATTTGGGTATAAATCCATCCTCACAGATCACGTACACCCATGCACACGGATTGTCTTCCCTGGAGTGGATGGGATCTTCCAGAAAGACAGTGCAACATGTCACATGGCTATAAATGTCTGACACTGGTTGAAATATCATGAGCAAGACTTCTATGTACTACCTTGACCTCTAACTCCCGAGACTTGAACCCAATTAAGTATCTGTGGGACCACCTGGATCCCCATATTCCCTCTATGGATCTTCTTCCATACACCCTCCAGCAATTGTGAGATAAATTGCAGTCAGCATGGCTCCAAAAACCTGTGACAACATACCAGTACCTTATTGAGTCGTTCCCAGTCTAGCTGCTGTCCGTGCTGCATATTGCTGTTATTTTGGAGATAAGCTAGTGGTCATCATAATGTAACTTCACTGTGTAATAAACTATGAAAAAGCACAGTGAGCCATATTTATTTATATTCCCAGTCTTAAAAAAAAGTTTACGGGAGTTAGATGCACCAAATTAAATTTGGCTCATATGGACTGTGTTTCAGCCAATAAATTAAATCTATGCCTTCTAGGAGCAAGAGTGGATTTGCCCATTTTTTTTTTAGCAATTCTCAGCGTTAAAACTTAATTAAATAGTTTGGCTGTTGTTGATCTCACCTTTCTCACTAAACTCCACCCACTATTCTCATCACATTTCAAAAGTGTTGAAAAGAGTAAAAAGTTACAGGTCTTAGGGTTTGTTCACATGGCATTTTGAATATGTTCTTCAGATCCGAAAAAGGTATTCAAAAGCGCTGTGTAAAACGCATTCAACACGCATCCAACATGCAGGTGCTTGTTTGGATGCGTTTTTGCTGCAGCAGAACGCACCCTATAGTTTTAAATAGTGTGCTTGCTGCGTCAAACAGATTAATAATTGACATGTTAATTCTTGGAACGGCATCAGAAAGACGCATGTAAAACACACATCAGTAAATCACACTGCACATCCGTTTAAGATCCGAAACACAGATTCAAACATGAATCTAATAACGTATCCATAAACGCCGTGTGAACATACCCTTAGGCTGAATTAATTTTCTGCATCGAATTCAAGGGAAAATAGCAAAATCTGCAGATTTTAGTGCACATTTTGCTTTCTCCCATTGAAGTCAACATAGAAAAATCTGAAGATTTTAGTGCACTTTTTGCTTTCTCCCACTGAAGTCAACATAGAATAATCAGTAGTAAAATCTGCAACAAAATAAACAACAAACTCCACAGCAAAATCGGTTGCATGTGCATTCAGCCTTGTACTTCAAATACTGTGTACACAATAATTTGCAACTGTTTATGACAAACAAAATTGCTGCAGATGTTTTAAATAAATTCACCTCAGTGTTGTCATTGCCAACTACATAATAATTCATTTTCATTGCAGACACAGTGAAAGTCAGTGATACAACCTTCAAACCACATTTTTAGTCTGGAACTAATTTAAATGTCTGGTGTTCCTTATATTTTCAGCACAAGGCAATTGCATTTGAATCAAATGTTACTATACGATTGGTTTTGTATAACCACAAGCATAATGCATCAGCCATAAGCCACACAGCTAAAACATTATTCTGGTGTGTAGCTCTATGTAGCTTTAGTGCAGCTATAGCCCCTTTGTTAAAGCAGGAACTCACAGTCCTGCTTAACAAGAGATGGCTTTTTGCTTTGTAATTATTCATACATTTTAGTATTGGATTTTCCTATATGGGTACTGTCCTTTAATGATTGGTTCTATACACGATATTGAATAATTGGCAGAAAGATGATGATGATTTTATTAGATATAGAGTATTTCATTTGTACCAACAGTTTACAGATGTCTGAAAGCTCCAGATGGGTTATCTCTACCTTTACTGCATCTGTATCTTGTTTGCCTAGATTTGAAAGTACAAGAACAGAAATTCATAACAGATAGCTAAATAGTAGTATATAAGGTTCACACAGGTGGGGTGTCTGGATATATTTGGGCATTGAGAGCAAAGTTCTTTTTGAAGTGTGTAGGACTCAGTTCACATTTAAATCAGAGGTTCTGTTAGGAGCCTTCGTAATAGATTCTATAAAAATTGATAAGAACTGACAAGAGTAACAGCTCAGCATGCTGTTATACTTGTTTCCGTTCAAATGATGAACACCATGATGGGAACCTGACAGACCCCATTAAAGTCAATGGGGTCTTTCAGGCACTGTTGGTGTCTTTCATGAAACGGATCCTCCACTGCCATTTTCTAAGCTTTTCTGTTTCTATGACGAAACAGGAAAGGGGAAATAACAGCGCAGATGTGAACCAGACCTAAAGTAAACATGCACGGTTACAGAAGAAAATAAAATTTTAAGGGAACCTGTCGGGTGGTTTATCCTTCCCTATCTGGGAATAGGATGCCATAGAAGGAGAGAAGTTGAGCTTTGTGATATATAGGTTTAAATGATTTGCAGCAGGATTTCTGAATAAAATACAGAGTAAATTCTGACTGGACTCTTCAAGTGACAGTAGGAGTCCTGCTTACCCCACCCACATACAGTTATTGACAGTTTTCCCTGTATCAGAGTGTGGACAGATCAAACTGTAAATCAATGTCTGTGGGTGGGGTCATCAGTACTTTCAGTTTCACTTTCACAGATTTTTTTCATCTTTTTACTCAGAAATTCAGCACTGAATCATATCATCCTATATATCACAGAGCTCAGCTTCTCTGCCTCTGTTACACCCTGCTCTCAGATAGGGCAGCATAAACTACCTGACAGGTTCTCTTTAAGGGTTTTCCAAGACTTTTTAAAAACCCTCCCTACCACCTTCCACTGTGCTAAAATAGAAAATTAACCCATACTCACCTCTCCCATCACCACTTCTCCAGGTCTCTTACCGATGACGGCACGTTCATGGGTCACATCATGCTGCAGCCAATCACTGATCTCTGTGGTCACCTACTGTACTTGCAGGCAATGTGACGACTGAAGCCAGAGATCGGTTGCAACATCATGTGATCCATGAACATGTCGTCAGTAAAAGACCTGGGGGTGGATTGGAGCACTAACAGTGCTGCAACAGTGGTGATGGGAGAGGTTAGTATGGGTTAATTTTGGATTTTAGTTTAGTGGGTAGGGAGAGTTTTTAAAAGTCTGGGAAAACCTTTCTGCATGTGCTGTCCAGCCTCCTTCAACTAATGGCCTATATTAGGGATAATCCATTAATTTTCGATTAGTGCTGGTCCAAACTCTTGAACACATGCCAATAAGCTAATTGAAAAGGCCGTAGTGCTGTTATGAACCCTGCAGCCTCTTCGGTGTTTACATGTACATTTTTTTGTCCTCATTATACTTTTAGTTGCGGCAATACAAGATACTGCATTGCTGTACATCTATTACACTGTGACCTTGTATAGCCAAGTAAACAGTGAATAATGAGCAAGTTCTACAGCCCAGGGCCGTCTCTTCCATTGGGCAGGGTCGGCGGCTGCTCACGGGCCCCACGAGCACAGGTGGCCCTCTCAGGCTGTCACCTACCCTATCCAAGCAGCACATCTTTATGCAGGCTTCCGGCGGAGGAGAAGCTGGGAACAATGTCCCAGCATGGGTGGCGTGATGACCGCGGCAGAAACTAGCTCTCGGAGTCTGCTCCTCGGCAGAGGAGCGAGAAAAAGTGAGTAGCCTTTTTTATTTTTTATTCCAAGTCAGAGGGGCCTAAAGGGGACCATATCTACAGGGGGCCATATCTACAGGGGTCTATTTATAGTGGGCCATATCTACAGGAGGTCATATATACAGGGCTATATCTATATTTGGGGCTATATCTACAGGGAGCCATATCTACAGGGCGATATCTATATTTGGGGCTATATCTACAGGGGGCGATATCTACAGGGGGCTATATCTACATGGGTCTATCTATAGGGGTCTATATCTACAGGGAGCCATATCTACGGTGGTCTATCTATAGGGGGTCATATCTACAAGGGGTCATATCTACAGGGGGCCATATATATAGGGATCCATATCTACAGGGAGCTGTATATCTACCCTACAGGGGGCTGTATACCTACCCAACAGGGGGCTATATCTACAGGAGAATTTATCTACAGGGGGCTATATCTACTGAGGGCTGTATGCCTAGCCTACAGAGGGCTATATCTACAGGGGGCTGTATACCTACCTAGAGGGGTATACCTACATATACGGGGGGCTGTGTATCTACCTACAGTGAGCCTATATACCTATCTACTGGGATCTATATACATTTCTACTTAATGGGGGGCAACATTACTACCTACTTACTTAATGGGGTGCGCCCATTTCAGGGCTAGGAATTTGTAGGAAAGTGCTGATAAAGGAGGAGTCTAAAATGTTTGTGGGTTAAATTATGCAGGGATGAGTTATGGCCGGGAGAAGTCATCATATTGATTTAGGTTTGGATGGAGAAGAAAAGGGAAAAATAACTCGGAGAACGACTCCTTAGAGAAGACGTCTCCTGTGAGTCCCTGATGTCAGGAGTTATTTTTCTTCTGTGTTGGATCAATGCTGTATTCACTGTTATGTGGTGATAACCCGAGCTGGTGCCTGACCCCTATGTGGTCTCTATGTGGTGGAGTTGTAGGTTATAAGTTTGTTATCGATATTGTATATATTTATTCCTGTGAGTGGTTGGGGGGCCCAGTGCACCGCTCTGCCCAGGAGCCCATAATGCTTTTAAGAAGGCCTTGCTACAGCCTCTTAAGTCATCTGATTGGTGAGGGTGCTGGGAGTTGGAAGCCTACTGATCTTATGTTTTAGGCCTTTCTGAGGACTGGTTATCAATTAAAAAAGGCTGGATCACTCCTTAAAATAGCTACATCCTCTGTTAGAAGTTAATTCAAGACAATTATAAGTAAAGGCCCATTTAAAGTTAAACTGGTAAATTATGATCACAGTGTGGCAGATTTATCAATATTGTCTAACTCTTGGACAGTTTCAAGTTAGACTAGACAGTCTAACAATGTGTCACATGTATCATAGTGTTGATAAATCTGGTACAGGTTAGAACTTGATAAATGTGCCCCACTGTGTTTATTCCTAAAGATTTTAAAGAGTCATTGTTACATGTTTAACAGGCTTCCTGGTCCACAATGCTCTCTGGCATTCAGTGTCCCTGGCTTCTAGATTATCTTCCACTTTGTGGCCTCCAGTTCCAGTATTCTATTCCTGGCCCTAGCTTTCACACCTGTTATGCGGATGCAAGATTTCAGAGGCAGAGGAAATTAAGTGGCAAGTGTGCAGTAAAGTGGTAACATTGTGGGTTTGGTGGTGTGTCTAGATACACAGAGCGTCGGTGGAGAAGGCACCACAGAGACATTGCAGCTATGGAGTCTTGCCAGGCTTTACTCACATCACCCTTTAGGAACAATTCATACCAGACAGGTTCTTGGTACACTTCAGAAAGTTACACTTTTCCTTATCACAAGTCATGTTTATGCAATTGTCCATCTAGCAAGTACTCTGCAGTCAAGGATGAATGGCCTTCTCTCAATGGTTAATGCTTGCCCCAGTCCATCGGTAAGGCATAGGGCAATTAGCTTCCAGACCTCTGTTGTCTTCTCCTTGCCAACAGTCATCTATACGCTTTTTTCTCTCCTCTCTGTTTGCCTGCTGTCCTTCTTTCTATCTGGTTTGGTGAGTATGTCTTAGACCTCCTCCTTATCCACTGCTGGCAAGGGTGCATGTGACTCCTTAAACAGTATATATCAAAATATACACCTGCAGAAAAAAAGTCCAGAAATTATTCAATTTTTATTCTCCAACATTTATAGAAACATTTTTTTTTTAGAAAAAATTGTAGACAGACAGGCAACTTTAATACATGAACGTTTTCGGTCTCCTTAATCAAATATATTGCTCACGTTGCAGAGAAATATATCTCTATTCTGATTAGAAAGAATATTGGATCAAACGACAGAGGTATGTATAGAGGTATGTATAGAAAGACTGACCGAGACTCGGTAATGTGCTAGATATGAATCGGCACACTGAATTACATTGGTCTGCATGACTGTCATCCCAAGAGGAAGCTTCTTCTGAAGATAATACACAAGAAAGCCTGCAAACAGTTTCCTGAAGACAAGCAGACTAAGGACATGTATTACTGGAACCATATCCTGTGGTCTGATGAGACAAAGGTAAACTTAGTTGGTTTAGATGGTGTCACGCATGTGTGGTGCCAACCAGATGAGGAGTACAAAGACAAGTGTGTCATGCCTACAGTCAAGCATGGTGGTGGGAGTGTCATGGTTTGAGGCTGCAGGTATGCTGCTGGTTGTGAGGCAGTTCATTGAGGGAACCATGAATGCCAACATGTACTGTAAAATACTGAAGCAGAGCATGATCCCCTCCTTACGGAAACCAGGCCACCTGGCAGCAACACCAAACACACCTCCAAGGCCACAACTGCCTTGCTAAAGAAAATGGGGGTAAAAGTGCTGGAATGGCCATGCATGTCTCAAGACCTAAACCCTATAAAGCATCTGTGGGGCATCCTCAAATGGAAAGGAGCGGTAATTCTCTTACATTCACCAGTTCCGTGATGTCATCATGGGGGAGTGAAAGAGGATTCCAGTGGCAACCTGTGAAGATCTAGTGAACATACCAAGAAGAGTTAAGGCAGTGCTGGAAAATAATGGTGACTACACAAGATATTGACACACTGGCTTCACAATATTGACATTTAGGCACAATTTGTCTGTTTTCATTTAGGGGTGTACTTACTTTTGTTGCCAGTGGTTTAGACATTGATGGCTGTGTGTTGTGTTATTTTGAGGGCATACCAAATATACACTGTTAAACAAGCTGCACACTGACTACTTTGCACTGTACCAAAGTGTCATATCTTCAGTGTTGTCCTATGAAAATATATAACACAATATGTGAGATACTGTATGTAAAATAAAAATTGATTTAGGCTGTACTAGGGGGTCACTGTTTATTGTTTTATTCCTTTAATACAGGGATTTAATTCTGTAGATTTTTATTAATTGTTTTTTCGTAAAGTTATAAAGGGTAAAGCCAACAAACAGGAAATATTTCCTAATATTGAAAAAGTTGGAAAAAACTATTAGACTTCCCCCACACTTTGGAGCTCACTGCCCCAACACAGACTCTCCTCCAAATGCAACCTGAAAACCTATCTCTTCAGGATTGCCTATAATCAGCAGTAACCCCATTGCAACTACTCCACCCCTCAAACATGTCTGCCCCTCACCTTCTGTTTCTTTCCTCCCTCCTTGTAGATTGTAAGCCCTCATGGACAGGGCCCTCTCTGCCTCTCACCATTGTACTTACTTGATATTTGTAATGTACGTTATGATATGTATATATATATTATGTAACCCCCCTTGAATGTACAGTGCCCTGGAACTTAGGCTATGTTTACACGGCTTAAATTGGGATATATTTCGCCCCGTATTTCGCGGTGTACTGCGCTCAATACGGGCCAAAATATGTCCCAATAGTTACGGTAATCCACAGTTCTCATAGAGAACTATGGATTACGCCTCCTCTCCCCGCTCGCACAATACGACGCGCAGGGAGATAAGTGACATGTCAATTATTCATGGTGTTTACACGCCGCGAGTAATGCAAGTCTATGGGGCCGGCGGGCTTCCGGACCCCCGCCCTGCGGGAGCTCCCGAACACGCGGCTTAATTGTGGGGCGTAATTACGCCCCACAATTATGCCGTGTGAATTTAGATTAAGGGCGCTCCAAAATAATAAAAAATAATAATAATAATTAGACTAAACCGAACACCACAGTTACACCAGAAACCCCCATTTTCCTTGAAGCAATGACTCCTTTTGGTCAGCAGACACTAAGATGGGTTAGAGTACTGTAAAAAATGAACCACATTAGAACAAGGCTTCTGGGAACAAGTTAGTCAGCATAGAAAATGTGAGAATTACGTTCAGAGTGGATTTCTCATGGATTGCTGATAGATTTTTCAATACATTATGTTCATCCTCCTACATTTCTTATTAAGTTGACTTCATTTTCTAGCAAGTATAAATGCTCTCAGAATAATTTCTATAGCTTTGTAAATCTTCTTAATGAAAGGAAGCAGACATCCCGTCAGTAGCAGTTACTCTGTGGATTTATTTTTTTCTACATGGGTGTCTTCAGACTCATGGACTGTGAACTGCTAGAAAAAAAATGCACATAATTATTATTTACATAGCACTGTTCATAGAATGAATTAGCGCATATTGTTCTTTTTCCCAGAGAGGTTTCACATATTATTTCCCACTAATTCCATCTCAGATTTTGCATACACACACCAGAGCATCATATGAAGAGAATTATCTTGAACTGACCTACCAGTAAATATCCACAAAATTCCCCACACTGTAAATTAAGAATAGAAAACTTACCTTTAGTATTTTTTTTATTCTGATTTATCAGTGTTTAAAGTTTCAGGGCTGAAGCTCCTGTGTTGTGATCATCCTATGACAATTTATGTTCTGATTTCATTCAAATTAGCCATTGTCATGAAGATCTTTATACATAAGATCTGTTTGAACTAAAAAGTGTTAGCGGTGCATCTGTTATGTGCATACTTTCTCAGCAGGTGAAGAGGGTGCAGCTGCAAGGGTTAATCTATCTCCACTCATTCAAAGTTACCCTCAGGGTGCTTTCACACAGTGCAGTTTTGGTGCAGTTTTAACTGCGCTCCAATTAAACTACCTTGATTACCAGCAAGCTTTTTTGCACTTATCTAAACTGTTTGGAAAGTGAGTAATCAATTAGTGTGTTTGTGTGTGTTCAAACACAGTAATTGATTACTTACTTGAAACACCTTTCTGAACAATTTAGACAACTGAAAGCAGCTTGCTGGTAATAAAGGCAGTTTAATTGGAGCGCAGTTAAAACTGCACCAAAACTGCACTGTGTGAAAGCACCCTCAGGGTGCTTTCACACGGTGCGTTTTTGATGCGTTTTTTCAATGCGTTTTTGTGCAGGAAGGCACAGCAATTAATGCTGTACATTGCTGCACAAAAATCGCGGTAAAATCGCGGTAATTACCGCGATTTTTGTGCAACAATGTACAACATTAATTGCTGTGCCTTCCTGCACAAAAAACGCATTGAAAAAACGCATCAAAAACGCCCCAAAAACGCACCGTGTGAAAGCACCCTCACTTGCCACTCATGTTGGAAACTGAATACAAATTTTATCTCAACACAATTCACACAACCCCTGATACAAGGTGTCTCTACACTGACTCCCCTGTAAACTACATTAGGGAGATTCCTGGCCACTTCAGACTATTCATGACTTTTATTTCACAAAGTAATTGTTTTAAGGCCAGTAACCTCCAGACATGCTAAATTGTGGGTAATAGAGTCACTGGGTCACCACAAGCGTTGGTAAATACCACACCAGGGAGCGGAGTCTAAGGAGCCACCTCAGTTTTCACCAGAGCCCACCAATAAGCAGGATGGACTTGATAGCAGGGAACTTCCAGGTTACCCATAGTTGCCAACTTTTGAAAATGAAAAAGTAGGAGATTTTGCATGGACACGCCCATCTTGTCGGTATGCCACGCCCCTTCAAAAAGCTACACACACTCCACCTAACTGCATAACGGCTTTGGAAGAAAGCCAGATAGATGCCCTTATAGCCAGGTAGTAACCCCCCATAAGCAGGTAGTGCCCCTTACAGGCAGGTAGATGCCCTCTTGCAGCCAAGTAGATGCCCCCTCTGTAGCCAGGTAGGTGCCCCCCGTTGTTAGCCAAGTAGGTGCCCCCCCTCTGTTAGCCAGGTAGGTGCCCCCGGGGTTAGCCTGGTAGGTGCCCCCATTGTTGCCAGGTAGTGCCCCATTGTTTGCCAGGTAGTGCCCCCATTGTTGCCAGGTAGGGCCCCCTCTGTTGCCAGGTAGATGTCCCCTCTGTTGCCAGGTAGTGCCAGGTAGTGCCAACTTTTGAAAATGAAAAAGTAGGAGAAATTTGCATGGACACGCCCATCTTGTCGGTATGCCACGTCCCTTCAAAAAGCTACACACACTCCACCTAACTGCATAACGGCTTTGGAAGAAAGCCAAGTAGATGCCATTATAGCCAGGTAGTAACCCCCCATAAGCAGGTAGTGCCCCTTACAGGCAGGTAGATGCCCTCTTGCAGCCAAGTAGATGCCCCCTCTGTAGCCAGGTAGGTGCCGCCCTTTGTTTGCCCGGTAGGTGCCCCCCTCTGTTAGCCAGGTAGGTGCCCCCTTTGTTAGCCTGGTAGGTGCCCCATTGTTGCCAGGTAGTGCCCCCATTGTTTGCCAGGTAGTGCCCCATTGTTGCCAGGTAGTGCCCCCTCTGGTGCCTGGTAGAGCCCCCCATTGTTGCCTGGTAGTGCCCCCATTGTTGCCAGGTAGGGTCCCCTCTGTTGCCAGGTAGATGTCCCCTCTGTTGCTAGGTAGTGCCCCCATTGTTGCCAGGCAGAGACCCCCATATAGCTAATAAAAATAAAATAATAAAATCCACTTACCTCACCAGGCTCCTGCAGCACGGCCGCTCCGGACGATCTCCTCAGCGGCGCAGGGGGAAGTGAGAGCAGCGTCACTCCCCTGCAGCCGCGCATCACTTCCCCCTGCGCCGCTGACCTGTATGTACGGCACACACCGGCGCCGGACATACAGGGGGAGGAGGGAGGAGATGAACGATCCCTCCTGCCTCCTCCATGCACAGCGAGACTCCGGGCGGGTGAAACGGGCGCAGCGGCCGCTTCACCCGCCTGTAGAAGCGGCCCGGCGGCGCCAGAGTAGCGCACTAGCGTTACTCTGTTGCCGCGGCCATTTAAAGAACCCCCGCCGCCTGCTGGCGGCGGGAGGAATGCCAACTCCCCAGGGAGGGCGGGAGGGGACCCCAAATAGCGGGACCCCCCCGCCAAAAACGGGAGAGTTGGCATGTATGAGGTTACCCCTAATGTGGTCGGTTGCAGTGATAGCTGAGATGCCAACGAGGTACAAGAGGAGCAGGCAGAGGTGTAGGCAGGAACAAGCAGATGGTCTGGACAGGCAGCGTTCTTGCGTGGTCACAGGACAACTGTAAGGTCAGGGCAGGCGGCAAAGAGCAAACAAGTCAGAAAGTAGCAAAGGTCAGAACCGAGATCACAAACACAGCAAACACTAGCAAGGAACACCAATAACTTACAGAGACTAGACGGAGAGGTGTCCTCATTAAGGCCACTGGAGAACCATGGAGAACCCCTTAAATCTGAGAGGATGAGCGTTCGCGCGCACTAGACACAGCAGAAGGCAGAACCTGGCATAGTCACAAAGGAGAGCATGAGAGGGAAGAAACGTCCTTTGTGATACATTAATGTTTTTCATTACACAACCAATCACTTTCTACATCTCAATTTTTAGAAGAGATTATGAAATTAAAGAACAGAATGTATTGATTAGTGTCAACAATGATGACACTTTATATTAAAACATTTGTTATTAGTGTTGCGCTTTGGGTTTAGAAGTCAAATTCAACCCAAATGAAAGGGCTTGGATTTGGTTTGAATTTGACTGTAATACCCAAAGCGCAATACTAATAATAACTGTATCAATTTTTGCTGAAAATATTGACCATAACCATTTTCTCAACCCTAAAATATATCAAGAGAAACTCCAATGTCCAAAGACCAGCGACCTTGGAAAAATAAAATACAATTTTATTACAACTATGTTAAAACAATCCACACTTGATCCATTTTCTTGCTAAGCACACTAAGTCATGAATAGGGTTATTTAAAGTTTGCCCTTAACATTGGGCAACTGTAAAAGAAACTGAAAGTGACATTGGACCATAATTTAGGCTACAATAGGAGCAGTATATTAGTATATTGTCCTCCTAAACCTCCTTAACCTCTTAAGGACCAGGCGTTTTTTTTTTGGTGACACGTTCGTTTTTACCTCCTCGCCTTCTGAAAGCCATAACTTTTTTATTTTTACACCTACATAGACACATGATGGCTTTTATTTTTCGGGAAAAGATGTAATTTCTAATTGTATTATTAACTATACTATAGAATATACTGGGAAACCGCAAAAAAATTCCAAGTGAGACAAATTGTGAAAAAAAATGTATTTTCTCCATGTTTGCGGGGGTTTTGCTTTTACGGCGTTCAATCTTCGGTAAATATAATGTGTTATCTGTATTCTACAGGTTGTTACGCATCCAGCAATACCAAACATGTAGGGTTTCCGTTATGTTTTGGTACCGTAAAAAAAATTCCAAACATTTTCTATTTTTGAAATTTGCGCCACGGCGCCATTTTGTGCGGCCAATATCTTTTTTGTACTAACACCTACGGACATCAGTGAGGCGGCATTTTTTGCGGGCTGAAGTGTACTTTTTATCGCTAGCAGTTTGGAATGCATGCGACTTTTTTGATCATTTTTATTCCATTTTTTGAGTGACGTAAAATGACCAAAAAACGCAATTTTGGCGTTTGGAATTTTTTTTCTTCTACGGTGTTCAGCATACGGGATAAATGATGTTATATTTTTATAGATCGGACTTTTTCGGACGTGGCGATAACAAATATGTGTAACTTTTTTATTATTTTAATGATTTTATTTGTAAAATGGGGAAAGGGGGGGTGATTTGAACTTTTAATACTTTTTTTTTGTACTTTAAAACTTTATTTCTTTATTTTTTTTTACCGTAACATTGACGCCACCTATGGTGCTTGACCACTAGGTGGCACGATTGTTAATACAACCTAATGCATTGCATAGGCAATGTATTAGGGTGTGCAAAGATGGCGGTTTCCCCACTTCCTGTCTGTGGGCGGAAGTGGGGCAAACCGGCCAGGGTAAGTGACGGGAGCCTTCACAAGGCTCCCCACCACCATGCCCGGTCGTCGGATCGGTGCCGATGACCGTACCGATCGGTGCGCGGCACCGATCGGCGTTAATTCAGACGCCGCGGCCATCTTTGCCGCGGTGTCTGATGGGTTAAACAGCGCAGGTGGGCGGAGCCACCCGCCGGCGCTGTTACTGCCGGGTGTTAGCGGCAAATCGCCGCTAACACCCGGCAGCTGTGCGGGGGGGGTCGCGGCGCGATCCCCCTGCAAAGCCCCTTAGCGGCCCTGGGACGTACTCATATGCCCAAGGTCGTTAAAGGGTTAAAGAACCATAACCCTAACTTAGGGTTACAGTTATGGTTAGGGATAGGATTAGATAAAAAAATACGGGTTTCAGACATCCCGAACCTCAATAGAAACTGGTCGAAACTGTATTAATCAACACTAGGAGCCTCATGTATGAAAACTGTCTAGGTCTAAGACATTTTTGTTGCCCGAGCAACCAGTCAGAACTCCCCTTTCATTCATATAGTGCTCTAAAAAAATGAGCATGATTTTTTGTACATATTATCAAGGGATTATTTCAAATCCAACAACCCTTTTATGTATATTTTTGAAATATGGGATGAAACTAGTAGGAAAGGCATGCAAACTCTCTATCTTAATACTGCCACTTTAGGATTAGACTTTAGACTTGTGCAGTGAAAAGTATTTTTATATCTGACAGAAGTTGCCCTTTAACCTCTTACCGCCACAGCCAGTTTTGGCCTTCCTGACAGAGCCCCATTTTTTAAATCTGACATGCGTCACTTTATGTGAGAATAACTTTTGACACTTTAACCTATCCATGTGATTCAGACATTGTTTTCTCGTGACACATTGTGCTTTAACCCCTTAACGACCCTGGGCGTATGAGTACGTCCCAGGGCCGCTAAGGGGCTTTGCAGGGGGATCACTCCGTGACCCCCCCGCATAGCCGCCGGGTGTTAGCGGCTAATCGCTGTTAACACCCGGCAGTAACAGCGCCGGTGGGTGGCTCCGCCCGCTGGCGCTGTTTAACCCATCAGACACCGCGACAAAGATGGCCGCGGCATCTGAATGAACGCCGATCGGTGTCGCGCACTGATCGTTACGGTTATCGACGACCGTACACGGTGGTGAGGAGCCCTGTGAAGGCTCCCGTCACTTACACTGGCCGGTTTGCCCCACTTCCGTCCGCAGACAGGAAGTGGGGAAACCGCCATCTTTGTACACCCTAATGCATTGCCTATGCAATGTATTAGGTTGTATTAACAATCGCGCCCCCCTAGTGGTCAAGCACCATAGGGGGACTAAATGTTACAGTAAAAAAATAAAAATAAATAAAGTTTTAAGCTACAAAAAAAAGTATTAAAAGTTCAAATCACCCCCTTTCCCCATTTTAAAAATAAAATCATTAAAATAATAAAAAAGTTACACATATTTGGTATCGCCACGTCCAAAAAAGTCCGATCTATAAAAATATAACATCATTTATCCCGTAAGCTGAACACCGTAGAAGAAAAAAATTCCAAACTCCAAAATTGCGTTTTTTGGTCGTTTTACGTCACTCTAAAAACAGAATATAAATGATCAAAAAAGTCGCATGCATTCCAAACTGCTAGCGATAAAAAGTACACTTCAGGCTGCAAAAAATGCCCCCTCACTGACGTCCGTAGGTGTTAGTACAAAAAAGTTATTGGTCGCACAAAATGGCGTCATGGCGCAAATTTCAAAAATAGAAAATGTTTGGAATTTTTTTACGGTACCAAAACATAACGGAAACACTATATGTTTGGTATTGCCAGATGCGTAACAACCTGTAGAATACAGATAACTCATTATATTTACCAAAGATTGAACGCCGTAAAAGCAAAACCCCCACAAACATGGCGAAAATACATTTTTTTTCGCAATTTGTCCCACTTGGAATTTTTTGGCGGTTTCCCAGTATATTCTATAGTATAGTGAATAACATCATTAGAAAGTACATCTTGTCCTGCAAAACAAAAGCCCTCATGTGTCTATGTAGGTGGAAAAATAAAAAAGTTATGGCTTTCAGAAGGCGAGGAGGGAAAAACAAACATGTCACCCCAAAAAAACGCCGAGTCCTTAAGGGGTTAAGTTAGTAAGAAATTTTGGTCCAAAAAGTCCTTGTTTATTTGTGAAAAATATCAAAGTATCGTGAAAAATTGACCATTTTCAAACTTCAAAAATTAATTAGTAATTTTCACATTTTCAAGAAAATTAGCAATATTCATTTTTTTAGGGACCAATCCAGTTCTGATGTGACTGATTGGCTCTTAAAGTATTCAAGACAGCATTTAGGAAGTTTATTAATCCATTAGGTGTTTCACAGGAATTAAAGTGGAGGTGAAATTTAAAAATTTCACTTTCTTTGCAGATTTTCAGTTTTTATCCATTATTCACAAGAACATGGTAGATGTGACCAGAGAAATGCATCTTCATATTGATTCCAAAGATTCTGTTGTTTTCAGAGATATCCCATATATGGCCCTAGTGTGGTATTTGGCTCAACCACAAGCCTCAGAGTAGGAGGAGCACCTACCGGACTCTGGGGTCTCATTTTCATTACGATTTTATTTAGGCGCCATTTCAGGTTTTTGATCAGTTTTAAATCTGTTTTTTGGAAGGCAGGGTGAAGAAAATACTAAAATCCTAGTAGTTTTTTTATTTTTATTTTTAACAGCACTCACTGTGCAGTAAACGTGACAAGTTAATTTTACTGTGTGGGTCAATACGATTACGGTGATACCCCATTGATTTAGTTTTTTTTATGTTGAAGTGCTTTAACAAAAAGTGTTTTTATAGTGTAAAACAATATTTATGCATCGCTATCTTCTGATAGCTATAACTTTTTTATTTTTCCATATACAGAGCTGTGTAAGGGCTTTTTAAATGGGATGAACCGATGTTTTAATTGGTACAACTTTGGTGTTTATATGAGTTTTTGATTGCTTTTTATTCCATTTTATGTGCTGTGGGATTAACGAAAATCTAAATTTTTTTATTTATTTATTTTTTTTACGCCGTTCACCGTGCAGGTTAATTTAACGTGACATATTTACAGGGCAGGTCGTTTTGCACGTGGCGATACAAAATATGTGTACTTTATTTATTTTTTATGTTTTTCGGGGGCGATTGTCGTTTGTAAAGGGGAAAAGGGAAGTGTACGTGTTTTTATTTTATTTTTTGTGTTTGTGTTTCTTTTTATGACTTTTTTAAATACTTTTTTCACTTTTCCCCATAGGGGATTTGTATGAGTGATCTTCAAATCTCTCATACAAGAGGAGGTCAGTACAGCTTATTGCTGTGTACTGGTCTTCATGGTGACTGTCAATCACTGTGCCCGGCAATGCCCACATTGCATTGCCGGGCTTGGTGACGTCAAAGACAGCCTGGGAAGTGTTTATTACACTCCTGGGCTGTCTGGTAGGAGACAGCAGTGACACGATCATGCTCGCCGAGAGCAAGCAGAAGAAGCTCCCTTCTTCTGCCTGCAACTTAGCTCCGGCAATCTTAATAGACATATGGTTACGTCCAAGGTTAGGAAGGGGTCAAATGGATTGTGCAGGATTAGAAAAGAAACATTGCTGCCTTCTTATCGACATTTGATGTACAGCGAGTTAATGAGTGAGCTCGCTCCATAGTCAGTAGTTGTTGGCTTTAAATTAAAGCTGATACCCACCACTAACAGCAGGGATCAGTGCCAGCTGCAATCCCTGCTGTTTAACCATTTGGATGCTGCAACACTGTTCTCCCTCCTGATCACCCACCTCCCATGCATTGAGATTACAAGGTGCCGTATTGCTATAACAGCCGGAAGCCTAATGAAGGCTTCTGTGGCTATCATGTCAGTGTTCCAATTACTTTCTGCCTTGGTCAGGAAGTAATAGAAGCATCATCTTGGTATGGTATTAAAATATAACATTATTTACTGCATATGCTGAACACTGCAGAAGAAAAAAATTCCAAACTCCAAAATCTACATGCCAAAAAATTGGGAAAACAAAGTGATGAAAAAGTCTTATGTATCCTAAAATGATAGGTGAAAAAACCAAAGTACTAAAACATAATGAAAATCTTACATCTTTAGTGTCATTGTAACTGTACCGACCTGCAGAATACATATGATAATTTATACCAAAAAATGAATGCCATAAAAATAACCGCAAACCATACAAAAATAACGCAAGAACGTTTTTTTTTTTTTTATTTCCCAGCACGTTATATGGTGCAGTCAATGAAATCACTATTAAAAAGTATTTGTTGTCCCACAAAAAAAACATATGTCTATGCAGATGGAAAAATAAAAAAGTTATGGTTCCTGGAACACCCCCTCGAATGTACAGCGCCCTGGAATCAATGGCGCTTTAAAATAAATAATAATAATAATAATAACACAGTGAGGGAAAAACAACTACAAGGAAAAACAAATAGGGTGAGACAAGAAGGGGTTAAAAAAAGTGATGCACAAGGGTTATGTCTTATATTGCAGCTCAGTTCCATTGAAGTGAATAGGACAGAAGTACAACACTACTCTTAACCTACAGACAGGTGTAGCGCTGTTCTTGGAAGAAAGCAGCTATGTCTTTGTAATCCTGTACAAACTCTTTTAATGATTGCTTAGAGAGAAACAATCAAAATGTATTTATTAGGTTTTCAGTACTCCATTAACATTGATATCTGTGATACAGTAAAAGAAGAAAGTACAATATAAAAGTTTTCCTTTTCTAAAAGTTTCTGATGGGTAAGCAAATATATATAAATACATCTTGATTCTGTTGCTATTAAGCCATTAATGTACATTGCTTTCATTGACAAATAATTCAAAGTCTTGGAAATACTGAATTCCTTATGAGTTTGCTGAGTTTGCGCTGTTCATTGGTTAACAAATTGGCACAGCATGAGAAAATCTCCTTATCGAACAAAGATAACAGTTTTTGATGTATTGTCATTTGAGCAACTCAATTTACGCTAAGTATCAGAGCTACCTTAGAACTGTGCTGGGAACATTAAAGCAGATTTTGTGGTTTTAAAGTTTTACAGCACAGACTGTGTAATCTTTTTATAATTGGCAAATGTACAAACTTGTCATGTAATTAAAAAGAATACCCATAGGATGTTTGCAACCATTGTCAAATAATCCTATTTGTATTACAGAAGCACATTAATTCTTCTATTATACTTCTTGTCCAGCTCCTTGGTTATTACTATTGTTCTCTAAATGTCTTTATTTAACGAGCAAGATAATTATGACTGGAATGCCAAGGTAAGATACCCATGGATCACCAGCTGTTCTCCAATACAGGTGAGTATACATACCGTATATACTCGAGTATAAGCCGAGTTTTTCAGCACAAAAAATGTGCTGAAAAATCCCCCCTCGGCTTATACTCGAGTCACTGTCGGCACTCGGGCGCTGCGATGGCCCGTGCACCGACAGGGACGCTTCAGTTATATGCGACTCCTCAGGGAGCACATGTAACTGAATCCCGAGTCAGCTGACAGCGTGCGGGCGCTGCGGTGGCCCGTGTGCTGTCAGCTATCTCTTCCCCTGTATGCGACTCCTCCGGAGCGCATGCAGGAGAAGAGATTCCCACTGCGGGGCAGAGAGCGAGCGATCCGTGCTTCGCAGTGGACTCCAGGCAGCCGCAAACTCGCGGCTGTCCGGAGTTTCCGGCACAGGCAGCGTGTGTCATCACGCTGCGTGCGCGGCCAGATGACATCACCCGCCTGTGCTGAGAAGACCGAGGAGCGTGCCCGGGAGACGGAGCAGCGGGGATCGAGGTAAGTGGTTTTTTTTTTGTTTTAAAACCATACCTACACCTGCCTGTAGCCTGCCTATAACCTGCCGAGGGGACCTATACCTGTCTATAGCCTGTCTATAGCCTGCCTAGGGGACCTATAGCCTGCCTATACCTGCCTATGAGGACCTATACCTGCTTATAGCCTGCCTATACCTGCCTATGAGGACCTATACCCTGCATATAGCCTGCCTAGGGGGACCTATACCCTACCTATACCTATCTATGAGGACCTATACCTGCCTATAGCCTGCCTAGGGGGACCTATACCTGCCTATAACCAGCCTATAATGACCTAAACCTGTCTATACCCTGCATATGAGGACCTATACCCTGCCTATAACGACCTATAGCTGCCTATAACCTGCCTATGGGGGCAATTACCTGCCTATAGCCTGCCTAGGGGGTCATATAGCTGTCTATACCAGCCTATGGGGGACATTAAACTGCCTATACCAGCCTATATCTGCCTATGAGGGACATTAAACTGCCTATATCTGCCTATGGGAGACATTCAACTGCCTATGTAATTTTATTGGTATCTATTTTTATTTTTTAAAATTTCCCACCAGCAGCCGCTGCTTTTTTCCACCCTAGGCTTATACTCGAGTCAATAAGCTTTCCCGGTTTTTGTGGCAAAAGTAGGTGCCTCGGCTTATACTCGGGTCGGCTTATACTCGAGTATATACGGTATATAAAGTAAACATATGGTAGAATGAGAATCATCAAATATGTTAAGTTAGTATCTTAACACTTGTGCTAACTCTCAGCATATTAAGAAGAACGTGTAGAAAGATGATGAAGAAGGTCCATGGTTGCTGACATATTGCTGATGGTGGAAGTTGTCTCAAAACTGGGTTGTTTTATATACTGTGGGGCAGATTTCTCAATACTATCTAATACTTAGTGTAAATTAGACTAGACAGTCTTACAATGTGCCACATTGATCACAGTGTTCATAAATTTGATGCATATTTAGGTTGTCTAGTCTAAATTTACACTTCGCGTCGCACCATAACCGTATGATTTTACACATTTATGACTGGAGGACGGCAAAACTAGGTGCATTACTGCTGGAACAGCCAGACCAACTTAAAAGTGGTCTATCTGAGCCTGAGTTGTCGGAGTGGAACTAAATTGCGCCAAATCTATGACCCGCAGTAGAACAAGTCCATACATTCTGGTGCTTTCTACACTGCTTTAAAAATATTTAGAACTGACCTCTATGTGCCTTGATCATACATGTCGCCCTTTATGTCAATAATTGGCACATGGCATTGCGCACTAAATCTCGCCCCTTTCAGAGAAGCCACGCCCTTTTAACAGAGGCCATGCCCTAATGTTGGATAAAGCACAGAAGTAAAAGTGTTTAGCACTTGAAACGCATCAAACAGAATGGAGAACCTGAGATATTTTTAACATTATTTTAATTAAAGAATATGTTTTTACTGTACTTATTGTTGCCAGAAGTTTCAAACTTTTTGGGATTTGTTATAAAGCACAGAAGTGTCTAGAAACTGTCTATAAGACATAATAAATGTGCCCCTGTGTGTTTTTATTTAAGCAAATTACATAAAACCCAATATATGTATCTTTTTATATTTTTATTCTATACTTTTATGCAAATAGAATAAAGAATGATTAAACCATATGTAGTGCTATAAATTATTTTTGCATTAATCAGTAATACATGTAAAAATAAAATTTTCTTTACTAATTCTAATGAAAAGTAACATTTTCCTTAGCTTATACCAGTCGATTATTCCTCATTTCCTACATTTAAGCTCATTGTCAGAAAATAAGGTGCTTTGCCATAGTACTGCATACATTTTCCTAATTATGATTCCTTATTTTGTCCAATGTCATATTGCCATATACAGGTCACAAACAACTATCATATATTGCACAATTCACAAGTAATAAAAAAAAAACATTCCTTTAAAGAGCTGTACAATCCCTACATAATGCTAGATTTTAGACATTACCAACACATACAGTATCTGTATGTATATAATACTGGGGTGTTTTTAGAGTTACTTTTTATGTATTGTAGTTAAAATGAAAATTCCTGGTGATCCAGAAGTGATTAATGATATTCCTAGCTGTCCATAGAAGTAGAAAGGGTTAGTAATAACTTTACTGTTGATCCAGCGGACTACAGAGTGCTATGATTGTCTAGGATAATGAAGGGTTTATTGTTAAGTAATGTTTTGTAGTGTAGTATACTATTACTACACTTAGTTTACACCCTGACATACCCCACTCCCCACTGTAGTGCTGTCAAAAGTCATACAGGTGTTAGTGGTTAAACCCTGGTGGTCTAGGGAAGTGACTAGGCTAACTGTAAATTAAAGGGTTGTTCCCATTAGTGCATTTGAGCTCTGCAGGTCAGCATGCAGCTTGCTATGAGCTGACCATCTCCAAGAATGAGGAGCGTGGCACATGTACCCATCCACCACATTAATTTTATGGGAATAAATTCCGAAACACACTTATGTGAACATCCCTTTAACAACACCTACAAAGAATTTACCACACACAAAAAATAAAATTTAATGGCGGTTAGAGCATAAAGTGTCCAAAAAGAAGGCTCACCCTGGAAATACTAATTACTCTCCTGTGACATGACGCAGACTGTTGTGCTTCAACAATTGAATTCTATTTTTCACACCAGTGCCATAACTTTTCCTGGGTGGTCCTTAAACTGGGACTTGATTACAGTAAAGTAACCACATTAAAGGATACCTACTACCCAGCCTACCTCAATTTACTGTAAGAAAATTGTAGTGATTAAGCTCACCTGATATGAAGGGCGCGGTACCTGCAAGTCCTCCGACTGCCAAGAAAATTCTTCAGAAAGCAAAAAATGATGGACCAGCCCAGGTGTACGGTTGGAAGGCAGCAAAATATAAACATTTTAAAATGAGAAAGGGTAAAAAGCAAAGGAAAAAAGCCCCAAAGAAGGGGTACGTGCAAAAAGTAACGCCAAGTTGACGCGTTTCAAATCAACGATTCTTAATCATAACAGGGAGTACTAACTCCTGCTTCCTTTTAAAGGAAACACCCAATCCGGCGGATAAATAATACATCACTACATACAAACATTAAAAAATTTAAAATTAAGTCTGTTCTGAAATTCAATCCAAAAGGATGGGAGGTGTTTAACATTTGTATCCAATAACCTTTCTCTATTCAATAGGGATCTCCATTGTCAAACCCCCTCTTTCCCGAACGGGACAGACTCCAAGACAAAAAACTTTAAAAGTAAAACATTTCCCTGATGTACATAATGAAAATGTTTTGAAAAAATTGGAGACAATTTCGAGTATCTACATGGGCAACCCCATAGATATGTTCTCGTACTCTATCTTTTAAACGTCCTTGCAGTGCATCCAATGTATCTCAAATTGCACTGTGTACATTCAATACAGTAAATCACATTAGTGGATTCGCAGTTTAGAAATGCCTTAATAACAAGAGTAGTGTCATCAATAAGGCCTCGTACCTCTTTAGTCTGTACTACATACTTACAGCAGGAGCATCTGGAAACACCACAACGAAAAAAAAACCTCCACCTCAACCATGTTTTTCCGTTTTCCACTAGTTGTGACTGTGCTAGGGGAAAGAATGGAATCAGAGTGGGAGCCTTCCTAGAAACCCGAACCTGAAAACCCTCCGAAGCAAATCCTTTAAAGTTTCATCCTGGAACAGTACTGGTAAGTATTTGTTAAATAATCTGCTTGATACGACTATATCCTTATTTTATGTTGTAACAAAAATAGGGTTTTGTTTATTTTCAATTGATTTTCTTTTTATATAGTAAAATCATTTCTTTCACGTAAATTAATTTTTTATTGAGGCCCTGTTTTAATAACCATTTTGAGTAACCTCTAGTACTTAGTCTCTCTAGAGCTTTTTTACTTTCTTTTTTCGAAATCTGTATCAGAAGAACAATTCGTTTAATTTCTAGCAAGCTCTCCGTTTTGGTATAGCCTTTAAAATTTGGTTGGGCCGGGGTGACATGAACTAGCATTTAGGATACAGTTTACCCGGGAGTAGGTTTTCTATATGTAGTGGAGGAAATACATTTATTCTCACTATTACCTTTCAAAGATAAATCCAAAAAATTAATGTCAGTAGCATGTGACTGACTAGTGAAAAATAAACCGAAAGGAGTATTATTAAGGTAAGATACAAAGTTTTGTGCATCCACCATATTGGATTTCCAGATGACAATGACGTCATCTATGTAACGCCCGAACCAATGAATACACTCCAAAAAAGGGTTATCATCTACAAAGATGAAGCATTCCTCAAACCATGAAACAAAAGATTTGCAAATGAAGGGGAAAATTTGGCTCCCATAGAAGCTCCTATCTTCTGTAAATAAAATCTATTGTTGAACATAAAATAATTATGTGTAAGTAGATATTGAATAACCATGAGGATATAATCAATGAGATTCTCACTATATTTAGAATATCTCTTTAAATGAAATTCCACTGCCTTAATACCCAAATAGTGTGGAATCGCTGTGTAAAGTGACTCAATGTCGCATGTTAACCAGCTGTAATTATTTTTCCACTCCATTTTATCCAAAATCTGTAGGACATGTTTAGTATCTTTTAAATACCCAAAGCATCTCTTTACTAAGGGCTGTAGTAGAACGTCTATCCATTCACATATATGTTCACTAAGAGAACCTATGCCTGCTACTATAGGTCTCATGGGCGGTGGAAATTTATTCTTATGGAGCTTGGGCAGGGAATGGAAAATGGGAGTGATTGGATTTTTAACTGCAAAGTAATCGTATTCCCTCTGGTTGATTAAACCCAGATTTAAACCTTCTTCCAAAATATTTAGAAGATCCTCAGAAAACTTTTTGGTAGGGTTAGTAGTAAGAATTTGATAGGTAGTGGAATCTTGTAATAACATATTATTCAAAGATATGTATAGCTCTGTGTTTAAAAGGACAACTGAGCCCCCCTTATCTGCCTTTCGAATAGTTAAATCTTTCTTTGCCCTTAGTTTATTTATAACTTTTTTATCTTGTGGACAATGATCATTAAGTTTTTTATTTACTTCACAGTGTAAAGCAACTAGTTCAGTCTGAACTAGCTCCTGAAATTTATCCATTGCGTTAGACCTCGACATTAAGGGATAGAAATCTTTGTTTTTTATGTTAAACATAGCATGGTTTTCAGCAGGTGATATGGAGGACTCGTCAAGATCATATATTGTTTTAATGCAAACACATTCCTGAAAAAGAAAATTATGGTTAATATAAGAATCCTGAATGTCTCAATTTACACTGTATTCCAAATTATTATGTAAAAAGTGTTTAGGAGTGATAAGGTAAGAATTTTTTTGTTTGTCAGTTAAACTCATTGATGGTGATGTGTGTCAGGGCTCTTTATATCACTGAAAGCATTTACAGAAACCTGTGCTAATTAGTTTGGCAGGTGTGTCCAATTAAAGGCAAGACTACTTAAGAAGGCTGTCCCACATTATTAAGCAGCCTACATTTTCAGCCAAAATGGGAAAGAAAAAGGATGTGTCGGCTGCTGAGAAGCAACAAATTGTGGAGTGTTTAGGTCAAGGCATGACTACAATCAACATTGCCAAGATACCATCGTGATCATCGCACAATCAAGAAGTATGTAGCTGATTCACAGCACACACGTGTGCGTGCTGATAAGGGAAAATTGAGGACTCTTCCCAACAGGCAATTACGTCATGTTAAAAGAGCAGCTGCAAAAATGCCTTGTTATAGCAGAAGACAAGTTTTTGAAGCTGCTGGTGCCTCTAACGTCCCCCGAACAACAAGATGCAGGGTCCTTCAGAGGTTTGCAGCTGTGCGTAAGCCATCCTGGCGACCTCCTCTATCCACTGCACACAAGCAGAAATGGCTCCAGTGGGCCAAACAATACATGAAGACTGACTTTCACTGATGAGTGCCGTGCAACGCTCGATGGTCTAGATGTATGGAGTGGAGGATGGCTGGTTGATGGACACCCCATGTAAACACGGCTATGGCGCCAACAAGGAGGAGGTGGAGTAATGTTTTAGGCTGGAATCATGGGGAAAGAGATTGTCGGCCCCTTCAGGATCCCTGAAGGTGTAAAGATGAACTCCATAATGTATGTGAAGTTTCTCAAACAGCACTTCTTGACATGGTTCAAGAAGATGAACCGTGCATTCTGTAGCAAGCTCATTTTCATGCATGATAATGCACCGTCTCATGCTGCAAATAACACATCTGCATCTCTGGCTGCTATGAGCATAAAAGGGGACAACCTTATGGTGTGGCTGTCATGCTCCCCTGACCTCAACCCCATTGAGAACCTCTGGAGCATCATCAAAAGGAGTGTCTATGATGGCGGGAGGCAGTTCACATCTAAGCAACAGCTCTGGGAGAGTATTCTGTCCTCATGCAAAACAATTAAAGCAGAAACCATCAAAAACCTGACAAATTCAATGGACGAGAGAGTTCAGAATCTCTTTTCGAAAAAGGGGTCCTATGTGCACATGTAACATCACCTAGAATAAAGTTTTGACTTGAAAACTGTTTGATTTCAGTTTGTAATAACCTGATAATGCTTATAATTTCACAAATGACCATTTTTTTGATCGTTATAAAAATTAAAATGTTGAAAACTCTGATGTGCATAATAATTTAGAAAATGCATTTTGAGGTTTTTTTTGTATAAAATATACTGTTATCATAGGCAGTTTGTTCAAAAACCTTTCTACTATACTCTAATAGTTGATGACTGGAAAATTACAATGACTGCAATTCATATAGGTAATTTTGGAAAGTAAGAGAAAAGATTATTTGCATAATAATTTGGAACACAGTGTAGTGTTACACAGTCAAACACAGGGTTGCTACACAATTAAACACAGGGTTGTTATACATATATTTTTATATGTATATATATATATATATATATATATATATATATATATATATATGCACACAGATATATGTATTGATATATGTATTGATATATATATACATATATATAAATATATATATAATATATATATATATATATATATATAAAATATATATATATATATATATATATATACACACACTTGTCAAAATAGTCAGTGCACTACAACAGTAAGGGGCCGTTTACACGGCACAGGACAAATACTGGTCGGTTTATCCGGTATTTGTACTGTTTTCGGGCCGTGCACATGGCCGCTGGGGGACTGCTTTTCTCCGCGGTTAGCAGAGAAAAGCCCTCCCCCTTCACATAGATATGTTCATATTCCGTCCCAAAACCGGTCGGAAGAATGAACATGTTCTATATTTTTCGGACCGCTGGCAGTCTGAAAAACCACCCGCCGGAAAACCGTGCAGCGGATTTTCCATTAAGGTCCGTGTAAAAGTTTGTCAGCCGGTTTGCAGCTGGTTTACAGAACCGAAAACCAGCTGAAAAACCAACTGAAAAACAGTGCTGTGGGGACAAGGCCTAAAAGTGAGAAAAGAAGGTGTGCTTTGCTGATTAATCTCATTGCAGCATTTCAGCTCAACAATAGAGTCACTTCAAGCTCTATTGTAAAGTTAAAATGTTGCAATGACATGGGTCAATAAAGTACACATTTGCTTCTCATTTCTACTGTTGAAGTAACGTGACTTTTTTTTTATCTATCTATCTATCTATCTATCTATCTATCTATCTAGTTGAACTCAGAAGTTCACATACAACAAAAAGACACATATGCCTTTTTTTTCTCACTATCTGACATGAAATCAGAATTTTTAGGTCAATTAGGATTACCAAAATGATTTATATTTGCCAAATGCCAGAATAATGAGAGAAATTGAATTTTTAAGACATTTTTATTACTTTCTGCAAAGTTAAAAGTTTACATACAAAAGGATTACTATGTCTTTAAACAATTTGGGACAGCCCATATGATGATGTCATGTCTTTGGAAGCTTCTGAAAGGTTTATGGGCAACATCTGAGTTAATTAGAGACACATCTGTGGATGTTTTTAAAGCATACCAGAAACACACTGCTTCCGTGTGTAACATCATGAGAGTGTAAAGAAATCAACCAAGATATAAGGAAGAGAATTGTGGAATTGTACAAGTCTGGATGATACTTGGGTACAATTTGAACACCGTGAAAACACCCACAAACATGGTGCAACTACGTTTTTTCACATTTTGTCCCACTTAGAATTTTTCAGCAGTTTTCCAGTGCATTCTATGGTACGATAAATGACACCATTAGAAAGTACATCTTGTCCTGCAAAATAAAAGCCCTCATATGTCTATGTAGTTGGAAAAAACGAACGTGAAAAAAGAAATAGGCTGCGGCGGGAAGGGGTTAAAGAATTATGTTTGCTGTGATTTGCATAAATTATCTAGTCATCGTCACTATTTCGCATATGTAAGTGCACTTTTTGTATAAATGCAGGGTTATCCACCATTTGTTTGCTTAATAAAAGCTCTAATAGGAGACAAAATATCGCTTTTGGAATGGAATAAAGCTCCATTCACTTTGTTTTCCAAATTTTTCAAGGATATATTGTTTGTGGGCCTTTCTGTCTGAAGTTTAGTCTTTAACAAGTGAAATGCATGCATAATTGGGTTGAGATCAGGTGACTGACTTGGCCATTCAAGAATATTCCACTTCTTTGCTTTAATAACCTCCTGGGTTGCTTTGGTTTTATGTTTAGGGTCATTGTCCATCTGTATTAAGAAACGCCGGCTGCATTTGGCTGGATTTGAGCACACAGTATGTCTCTGAATACCTCAGAATTCATCTGGCTGCTTCTGTTCTGTGTCACATAATCAATAAACACTAGTGACCCAGTGCCACTGGCAGTATGTATGCCCAAGCCATCACACTGCCTCCATCATGTTTTACAGATGATGTGGTATGCTTTGGATCATTAATGAGCTGTACCATGCCTTCGCCATACTTTTTTCTTTCCATCATTCTGGTAGAGGTCGATCTTGGTTTCATCTGTCCAAAGAACGTTCTTCCACAACTGTGCTGGGTTTTAAGATTTTTTTTAACAAAGTTGATTCTAGCCTTTTTGTTCTTGAGGCTTATGAGTGGCTTGCACCATACAGTAAAACCTATGTATTTACTTTTCATGCAGTCTTCTCTTTATGATAGATTTGGATATTGGTACGCCTACATCCTGGAGAGTGTTGTTCACTTGGTTGGCTGCTGTTGTGAAGGGGTTTCCCTTCACCGTGGAAATTATTCTGCTATCATCCACCACTGTTGTCCTCCATGGGCATCCAGGGCTTTTGCATTGATGAGTTCACTAGTGCTTTCTTTCTCAGGACGTACCAAACTGTAGATTTTGTCACTACTAATATTGTACCAATTTCACGCATTTTTTTTTCTGTTTTCGCAGTTTAAGGATGGCTTATTTCACCTGCATGGAAATCTTTTTTAAGCGCATGTTTTCTTCACAACAATATCTTCCAAATGCAAGCACCACACCTATAATCCACTCCAGGCCTTTTATCTGCTTAATTGAGAATTACATAATGAAGGAACTGCCCACTTTTGGTCCCTTTAAAAATAGGGTGGCACATGTTTATATAGCATTGACTTGTTCTGCAGTATTTCAAAACACTGAGGGTATAACTACTGTCAAATGCAGGAGATGGGTCCACTGGTTTATTCGCAAGCTTTTGTGTAGAACCACACCAAGAAGCGGAATCTAATTAGTTCCCTTGTTTTCACCCTTTAGCCTCTTATACAAGGGATCTGGTATTCGCTGGAGGAAACTCCCAGTTTTCTACCTCCGATGTGGTCGCTCATGGTGACAGCTGACAGACAGGCACCAGAGGAGAAGATAGAAAACATAATCGCTTTCCAAGCAGAGGGTCTGAGCAGGTAGAGATCACTTGAAGTTGGTTAACAGGCAGAAGGTCAGGGCTCACAGAAGACAAATGAAATGCTCAGGAACAAGGCAAAGATTAGATACCAAGAATATACAGTAGGACTGCAAACCGAACACTAATGAAGCATGCTAGTAATCTGGAAAGTGGTAAAGGGGTAGGAGCCTTTAAGTAGAGTGCAATGACCAGCAATAGTAATGAAAGCTGGGTGGTGGGCTTTGTGTTTTTAATCCTGGGAAGTGAGCATGATTGTGCCCTATGGAGGAGCAGTGGGACAGGAAGGCCAGTTGGACCTGGAGAAGAGATGCCACACAGAACAGCGATAAGGTAAATGGGCGTGACTGCAGCCAAAGTAACAGGCATCAGAATGGCCCATGAGAGGTACAGGCAAAAATAAATATATTATAGAAATAAACCCATTAACAAATCAAACACGAGGTGTGAGGGCCCTGATCACCAAACCTTACAATCTATGTAAAAAAAATGGTTGAATTAATACTACAAAAGTGTTTAATTTGGAAAATGGTCCAGTCATCTTCCATAATTATATGGTAATACACTAATAAGTGAATGAACCTGCCACCTGAGCTTTGTTGTAGAGAGGGATAAGTTTAAATTGTATTCTTCACCAAATGGGTAACCATTGCATTGATTGACACAGGGTAGAGGCATCAGTGCAGTGATTGTCACAGGGTAGAGGCAGCAAAGTAGCAGCTGGAAAGAAAGATGAGCCTGAATGCTACATTCAGGACATATCAGAGAGGGGATAGAAAAAAAGAGTAATTAATAAAGAGTTATAGTAATCAAGGCGAGAAACCATAAGGACAACAACAAGAGCTTTTGCCATTTCCACAGTTAGAAAAGGGGGGATTCTGGAGCTGTTTTTGAGTTGGAGGTGACATGAGCATGCAATGAGTTGAATATAGGGAGTGAAGGAAATTGAAGTCTTGCATAACCCCAAGTCAGCAAGACTGTTAACCAGGAGTTGTTATATGGTAGCACCATATAATAAAATGGAAATATCTGTTTCTAGTTGGTTAATAGATGGTGTAATGAGAATTTGTTCAGTTTTTTTGTTGCCCTGTTTCATAAGAGAAAGGAAATTATGTAGAAGACAGTAAACAGACAATTTCCAAGTTGAACAGGGGTGATGTCTTGCAAAGAAGTATATAATTATCTTCAGCATAGATATGGTACAAAAATTTATAGTTTGTCTAGTGGGGACTATGTAGAATAAAAGAGGAAAGGACCTGGGTCTAATCTCTGATAAACTCCAAGAGCAAGAAAAGACTGGTGGAAGCATCAAAAGATAGGCTAAATGAGAGAAACCAAGAAAGTGCAGTATCCTTGAGGCCGATTGAACTAAACATACTGGGAAGACATTGGGGATCTATAGGGCGACATGTATGAACGGGCTTTACGCCTGTTTTCTGGCGTATACTGCGCCTCCCGGCCAGAATCCCCCTGTCGGACGCAGGGATGCGATGTTAGGCGCAGCGTTCGCCACTTTCAGCTGCGCCCCGCATGAAGGGGCGGGCAATGGGCGCGGTGTGGGCGCGGTGTAGGCGTTCTGGGGCGGGACGCGGCACGCTCGAAAACTCCGAGGCATGTACGATCGCGAGTCGGCAAAGCGAGGCGCAATGCAGCGCTCGGCAGCTCCGACAGGCAGACCTGGTTTATTTTGGTCTAAATGCTCCGGCAGCGGCGAAGTGAAGCAGGATCGGAACATGCGAGGAAGCAGATAGAAGAACGCGACAGAAATCTCGGCGCTCCGCTCCGTGCAGCAGGAGTATGAATCCGAAAAAATCGCCTTTATAAAGGCGGAAAACAGTGTCAGAAAAGAGCTATTATCATGTTTATTTCTTAATTTTCGCTATCCAAGGATCAATAGTATGGGTGCAACGAAAAGAAAGAAATAAACATGATTTTATTGAATTAATATTTTTTTTTCGTTACCCCCATATTATTATTCATTTTATATACACATCGGGACAACTTCTGTAGTCTTATAATTTGATTTCGGCCATGTACAGTTTTATTTCAGATTGCATTAGAAAACCCATAGGAGCGTCGCTCGCTCTCCCATTGGTCCAAATAACGGCGCCTCTTTTAACTTAGCCAATCACAGAGCTCGCTCGGAATTTCTTTTCCCCATAGAACTCTATGAGAAAGTAGCTCGCGCTCTGATTGGCTAAGCTGGACGAGCCCCCGCTAGCTCAACCAATCAGCTCGTTTCTGCCTTTTTACTGTATTTTGAACTGTCCCGCCTTGGAATATGATTGGTCAATTTTTCTCCATAGGTTATAATTAGAGATGGGCGAATTGATTCTAACGAAGTGGAATTCGTTTAGAATTTCAGGAAAACTTCGGTTCTGAACGAAGTCGAAGTTTGGGGTACTTCGGGTGAACGAAGTGTGCTTTTGATTAATAAAATGGCTGCGAGCACATGGCGCTACATGGGGCAAAGCACTCTGGGAGGAAGAAGGGCATAGCCTGCATGACATGTGCAGAGGTGAAGCCAATCAGAGACCGGCGGGATTCTGTGACGTCATCGCACTATATAAGTCCGGGCGCGACGCTGGGAGCTCATACCGCTCTCACTGTACTGATCAGGGAAGGTGCTGCCGCGGCTGATTGTTACTGAAGAACTGATTTTTATACAGCGATTTTTGTGGGGTGTCTCAGCTTGTCTCAGAGACTGCTTCTCTTAATGTTCTATTTCTGATTTTTTGGGGGTATTGGATCTGAAATCCAGTGTGCGTCCACTGCAGCTGCATATACATTTAAATCCTATTTGCTCACAGCACATTGAATATCCAAGGGGGATCTAAGCCAGTTCCTGTTGTATTCATTTAAAGAAACAGCGTTTTTACAATACAAATACCACTTCATTTTTGGCTGCTCAATTCTTTGGCGCAATTTACATCCAGAGGTTAATTAAGCGTTGTTCTTCAGCTGTGGTGATCCCAAGAAACCGTCATTTTCAAAGCCAAAACATATACATTTTTCCTGTAGCATAATTCACAAGCAAAGGTTGATTACAATTTTATCTCTTATTGTGTGGCGTAAAAAACACCGCATTGTAACACGCTACAAAGCTACTAGTTTGTGGTGGCTCAATTCTTTGGCGCAATTTACATCCAGGGGTTAATTAAGCATTGTTTTTCAGCTGTGGTGATCCCAAGAAACCGTCATTTTCAACGCCAAAATATATACATTTTTCCTGTAGCATAATTCACAAGCGAAGGTTAATTACAATTTTATCTCTTGTTGTGTAGCGTAAAAAACACGCCATTGTAACACGCTACAAAGCTACTAGTTTGTGGTGGCTCAATTGTTTGGCGCAATTTACATCCAGGGGTTAATTAAGCGTTGTTTTTCAGCTGTGGTGATCCCAAGAAACCGTCATTTTCAACGCCAAAATATATACATTTTTCCTGTAGCATAATTCACAAGCAAAGGTTAATTACAATTTTCTCTCTTATTGTGTGGCGTAAAAAACACCGCATTGTAACACGCTACAAAGCTACTAGTTTGTGGTGGCTCAATTCTTTGGCGCAATTTACATCCAGGGGTTAATTAAGCGTTGTTTTTCAGCTGTGGTGATCCCAAGAAACCGTCATTTTCAACGCCAAAATATATACATTTTTCCTGTAGCATAATTCACAAGCAAAGGTTAATTACAATTTTATCTCTTGTTGTGTGGCGTAAAAAACACCGCATTGTAACACGCTACAAAGCTACTAGTTTGTGGTGGCTCAATTCTTTGCCGCAATTTACATCCAGGGGTTAATTAAGCGTTGTTTTTCAGCTGTGGTGATCCCAAGAAACCGTCATTTTCAACGCCAAAATATATACATTTTTCCTGTAGCATAATTCACAAGCAAAGGTAATTACAATTTTATCTCTTGTTGTGTGGCGTAAAAATACACCGCATTGTAACACGCTACAAAGCTACTAGTTTGTGGTGGCTCAATTCTTTGGCGCAATTTACATCCAGGGTTAATTAAGCGTTGTTTTTCAGCTGTGGTGATCCCAAGAAACTGTCATTTCAACGCCAAAATATATACATTTTTCCTGTAGCATAATTCACAAGCAAAGGTTAATTACAATTTTATCTCTTGTTGTGTGGCGTAAAAAACACCGCATTGTAACACGCTACAAAGCTACTAGTTTGTGGTGGCTCAATTCTTTGGCGCAATTTACATCCAGGGGTTAATTAAGCGTTGTTTTTCAGCTGTGGTGACTCCAAGAAACCGTAATTTTCACCGCCAAAATATATACATTTTTCCTGTAGCCTAATTCACAAGCAAAGGTTAATTACAATTTTATCTCTTGTTGTGTGGCATAGAAAACACGCAATTGTAACACGCTACAAAGCTAGTAGTTTGTGGTTGCTCAATTCTTTTGCGCAATTTACATCCAGGGGTTAATTAAGTGTTGTTCTGCAGTTGTACTCAGTAAAAGAAACTTTGTTTTTCACCGCCACAGAAGAAATTCTGTAGCATAATTCATATCCGAAGGTTAATTAAGCCTGTTTGTGCTTTTATATTCAGTAAAATACACAGAGTTTTTAAACGGCACATACAAGTCAATTTTTCCTGCCCATTTGTGGAGCGCAATTTATATCCAAGGGTTACCAAGCTTGTTACTGGGTTCCTTTGGCGACAAATACAGGGTGTGTATTTATCATATACAGATATCTTCATCAAACAGTGTCTGTACATTTTAGAACAAACAGTATGTCAGACAGAGAGGTGGCAGGCTCTTCACCTGCGAGTGGCAGAGGCACAAACATTCCAGGCCCAGGTCGCAGCACAGCACGGGGACGTCGCAGCAGGGGTCACTCGGTGAGGCCACAACTGCCGCTGTCATCTAGCGGCCGTGTGTTGTTCAGCAACCCAATGGTTCTTGATTGGTTGACTAGGTCATCCACTTCCTCCTAGATGACATCTGACAACCCCAGCCAAGAGTCGGTGGGAACGTCAGACACAACCCTTAGTTGGCATGGCCCGGGAGCGGGTCAGCGGCCCTCACCTGTCCTCAACCCGCCTCTGTCCCATCCGGTTCCCTCAGCCAGAGATCTACTATGTGGTCTGGGCTCAGCGCCACTATATAGCAAGGATGAATAATTTGAGGAGGGCAGTCAACAGCTACTTGGCAGTGAAGAAATGGGGCCAATATCCCCTGCTTCTTGCAGTAGGCGGCAAAGTATAGATGTTGAGAGTGGCATGGGAGGTCATGTTGTGAGGGGTCAGCCTCTGCATACCAAGACCGGTGATGAGGACAGCAGTGACGATGAAACACAAATAGATGATGATGTAGCCGACCGCACTTGGGAGCCGGGTGAGGCAAGGGCTTCATCATCGTCAGGAGAAGAGGGCGTCAGCTTGCGCGTCAGGCAGCGACGCAGCCAGCAAGTGGGTTGTGTGGCCGTGAGTAAGCAGGGTAGCAGCAGTGTGAGGTCGGGAACCAAGCGGCCACGGGGAAAAAAACCCGCTTCGCAGGTCCAAGAAAGTAGCGGCACAGGGGCTCAGCGAGGCAGCGGCGGCAGTAGTAACTCAGTGCGGAGCGTTGGCGGTAAAATCCGATACTCGGCGGTGTGGCAGTTCTTTGCTAAGACACCGGAGGAGCCGAATATGGGTATATGTAGAATCTGTAAGCAGAAAGTGAAGCGTGGCCAGGGAGCTAATGTTGGCACCACAGCCCTGCGTCAACACATGCATGGCTCAGATGTGCTGGTCCATCCTGCCGCCGCAGCAACAGCAGCAGCAGCGACCAGTGGCACGCATGCCCTTGCCGCCCCTCAACGCTCCACCACCTCTGCAGAAGGGAGCTGTTTCTCTTTCACATCATCTCCCGGTCCAGATGCTCCTGCTCCTCGCTACTCATGGCGCCAGCAGTCGTTCAGTGAGGCGATTGCAAAGAGACAACAGTATGCGTCCAACCATCCTAAGGTGCAGCAGCTGACCGTTCTCCTGTCCAATTTGTTAGTACTGCAGTCCCTCCTTTCCAAATGGTGGGACTCTGTACCGTTCAGAGAACTAATGGCTTGTGCCGAGCCGAGATGGAGAGTTCCAAGCCGTAATTTCTTTTCCAAAAAGGCAGTACAGCACTTCATAATACGTAGAACAGAAGGTGGGCCAGTCCTTGAGCTTATCAGTTTGTTCCAAGGCGCACGGCAGCGCAGACGTCTGTAGCTGTAACTACGGTCAGGACCAGTACATGTCCTTTACGGCCCACTGGGTGAATGTGCTTCCGGCCCCGGCACACCAACAACTTGGACAGGAGACGGCGCTTTCTCCTCCACGTTGTCAAACTGCGGCTCCTGCGCCAATGTCCGCCTCTCCTCCTCACCACACATCTCAGCTCCACAAGTACTGCTCCATCATACCACATGTGTGTAGGGCACAGCGGTGTCACACCAGTTTCTACACCTGGCTTGCCTCGGCGAACGAAGTCACACAGGGGAGGAACTGCTCCGCGTCATGCAGCAAGAAATCGATGTGTGCTTTCTCCGCGCCAACTGCAAATGGAACCATGGTGACGGACAATGGGAGGGAACATGGTGTCCGCGCTGCACCGAGGAGGGATGGTCCATGCGCCCTGCATGGCGCACGTGTTCAATCTGGTTGTGAAAAGGTTCCTGAAGTCTTCCACCGATCTTCAGAACATTCTGAAAATGGCCAGGAAACTGTGCATGCACTTTATCCATTCGTACAAAGCCAGGAACACCCTCCTCGAGTTGCAGCGGCAGAATGGCCTCCCCCAACATACTCTGATATGCGATGTTTCCACCCGTTGGAATTCCAGCCCCGCCACATGGTTGGACCGACTGTATGAACAGAGAAAGGCCATTAACGATTTTTTTATTATCCAGGCAGACAGCAGTACTCCCCTGTGTAACTTTGATGTCAGCCAGTGGCAGCTCATACGTGACACCTGCCGTTTGTTGAGGCCATTCGAGGAGGCGACGTTATTTGTCAGTCGCCAGGACTACGGTGAATAACGTCATTCCACTGCTTCATGTCCTGGAACAGATGCTGAAAAATCTGTCTGGACAGGGGACTGGAGACGAGGCAACTACATCTCGCGGCCACATGAGTCCGGTGGGGACTGAAATGGAGGAGGAGGAGGAGAAGGACATTGGAGCAGAAGCATTGTCTGGTGAAATGAGTGGATTTTCTACCAGGTGACAAGAGAGGAGGAGCAGGAGCAGCTGGAGGAGCTAGATGGAAGAGGAAGACGAGGCAGATGACCCGCAAGCACCGTGGCAGTATACGTGGAGATGGAGGCAGGGAGCCCCTCGGAGTCACTTGTGCAGATGGCCCGCAGCATGCTGATTTGCCTGGCTAGTGAGAGCCAAATAGTCAGCATCCGGCAGAGGGATGACTTCTGGCTCTCCACCCTATTGGACCCGCGCTACCGATCCAAGATGGGAGCCTTTTTCCCAGCTAGTGAGGGGGCGGACAATCTCAAATACTATATGGAAATCCTCCGTAGTCAGTTGGCCGCTGCCTATGTGCGGCATCGTCCCTCCTCTGACAGGTCTGACCGGGGGGTTCTTCAGCGCTCACGTACTACTGCCGCGGCTGCTGGGGGAAGGTGGGTGGGTCGGAGCAGTACCAGCTCCATCAGCAGCAACCTAAGTCTGGAGTCAGCAGCAGCAGCAGGACCTGGAGCAGACCCTGGACCAACAGGTGGTGGCCTACTTGGAAAGCACTCTGCCACCCCAGTTGGAAGATCCGCTGGACTACTGGGCAGCCAAACTGGATGTGTGCCGCAACTTGCTGAGTTTGCAGTGGAGAAGCTGTCCTGCCCGGCCAGTAGTGTGGCATCAGAGCGGGTGTTCAGTGCGGCGGGAGCCATCGTTACCCCAAGGAGAACCCGCTTGTCCACGGGAAATGTGGAACGACTGACCTTTGTCAAGATGAATCAGGCGTGGATCGGCCAGGATTTCCACACACCAATGCCTTAGGCGTCAGACTACATCAGCCATGACGCCTCACCCAAACTGTGAGAAATGAGTCTGGGTTCAAACTACCTGCCTCAGCCACTATTCTGATGCCGCCACCCGCCTGATGCCACACATCTGCTGACAGTTTCTCCATCTGTCACCAACCATCTTTACCAGGGACTGGTATTGCCACCCACCTCCACACTCTGTCATTGTGCCACTGTCTGACCTCATGCTGCTGCTGTGGCTGCTGCCGTGACCTCCACACTGTGTCATTGTGCCACTCTCTGACCTCATGCTGTTGCTCCTGCCGCCATCACCTCCACTCTCTGTCATTGTGCCACTCTGTGGCCTACTCCTGTTTTTGCCACCTCCAGAATGTCATTGTACCACTGACCTCATGCTGCTGCTGTGGCTGCTGCCGCGACCTACACACTCTGTCATTGTGCCACTGTTGACCTCATGCTGCTGCTCTGGCTGCTGCCGTGACCTACACACTGTGTCATTGTGCCACTGTCTGACCTCATGCTGCTACTGTGGCTGCTGCCGTGACCTACACACTGTGTCATTGTGCCACTGTCTGACCTCATGCTGCTGCTGTGGCTGCTGCCGTGACCTACACACTGTGTCATTGTCCCACTCTGTGGCCTATTCCTGTTTTTGCCACCTCCAGAATGTCATTGTGCCACTGTCTGACCTCATGCTGCTGCTGTGGCTGCTGCCGTGACCTACACACTCTGTCATTATGCCACTGTATGACCTCATGCTGCTGTTCTGGCTGCTGCCGTGACCTAAAAACTGTCATTGTGCCACTGTCTGACCTCATGCTGCTGTTGTGGCTGCTGCTGTGACCAACACACTGTGTCATTGTGCTACTGTCTGACCTCATGCTGCTGCTGTGGCTGCTGCCGTGACCTACACACTGTGTCATTGTGCCACTGTCTGACCTCATGCTGCTGCTGTGGCTGCTGCCGTGACCTACACACTGTGTCATTGTGCCACTGTCTGACCTCATGCTGCTGCTGTTGCTGCTGCCGTGACCTACACACTGTGTCATTGTGCCACTCTGTGGCCTATTCCTGTTTTTGCCACCTCCAGAATGTCATTGTGCCACTCTCTGACCTCATGCTGCTGTGGCTGCCGCCGTCACCTCCACACTCTGTCACTGATGTTGCCACCTGAGCCCTCAGCTTGTTTTTTTCCAGCTGTCGCTCGCATGACTTTATCAGGCTACATTCCCCTTCAGTTTTTTGGGTCAGTTTTGCCCTCTTAAGTGCCTAGGGAATTTTATAGTGAAGCGATTCTAAGAGCGGCGGCAGTCATGTGCGTGTCATACTAAAAACAACATTGTATGAAGACCAAACCAAGCTCCCTCTGCATATTTAAGCATGGCACAACGTTCTACAGCACCCTGCAGGCTCTGTGCAGCCTGGAAATAGCTGTTTTTTAACATGATTCGTGCCGAAGTAATTCGGAACGAAGTTATTTTTTGCCGAGAAATTCGGAGAAGTGAACGAAACGAATTTCGGGAAATTCGCCCATCTCTAGTTATAATGGGTCCCTGTCGCTCCTATTCTGATTGGTCAATTCTCCTCCATAGGATATAATGGGCCACTGTCGCTCCTATTCTGATTGGCTGGTTTATGCCGACCAATCAGAAGAGCTTAAACAATTTGAATTACTGTATTTCCCGGCGATTCTCTCTATTGCAATTCCCTATGTAGCGCCGGTCTCGGCGACAAACGCGTTTTTCGGGGTTTTAACTGATTTATTTTTACAGAAGGTTTTAGCTCTTTATGTGATAATGTTTTACACTTAATCAAAATGATTTTTTTTTATTAATACTTCATGCCGCACGGCGCTGAGCGCCGAGATTTCAGTGCGCCGCTCTCTCCATAGACTACAATGGGAGAAGTAGCTCGCGCTCTGATTGGCTGGGATAGCCAAGCCACCGCTAGCTCAGCCAATCAGCTCTTTTCTGTATTTTTACTGTATTTTGAACTGTCCCGCCTTGGATTTTGATTGGTCTATATTTCTCCATAGGTTATAATGGGACACTGTCGCTCCTATTCTGATTGGTCAAAACTTCTCCATAGGATATAATGGGTCTTTGTCCCCCCTATTCTGATTGGTTTTTAATCCCGACCAATGAAAAAAACTTAAAAAATTTAAATTACTGTATTTGGGGAAATTCTCTCTTTTGGGGGGGGGGGGGGGGGGGGGGCAATTCCTTTTAGCGCCGGTCTCGGCGACAAACGCGTTTTTGGGGATTTAACTGATTTATTTTTATAAAAAGGTTTCGCGCTTTTCGAGAATTTTTACACTTAATAAAAATGATTTTTTTTATTCTACTCCATGCCTCACCCGCTGAGAGTCGAGTTGCATGGCGCCGATCTCTCCATAGACTACAATGGGAAGTAGCTCACCTCTGATTGGCTGGGATACCAAACCCCCCGCTAGCTCAACAATCAGCTCATTCTGCTTTTTACTGTATTTTGAATGTCCCGCCTTTAAATTTTGATTGGTCAATTCTTCTCCAAGGTTTTAATATGTCTTTGTCGCCCCTATTCTGATTGGCTGATAGCCAACCCCCTAGTCAACCAATCAGCTCTTTTCTGCTTTTTTTTACGATTTTGAACTGCCCCGCCTATATTCTGTTGGGTCAATATTTCTCCATGGGTTTTTAAAGGGTTCAATGCGTTTTTTCTGAGGGGCCGGTTTATGCCGACCAAATGAAATGCTTTCAGTTTGAATTTAATGTATTTCCCGCAATTTCCAATACCTAATTCTTGTTAATATTGGAAAGTGATTTTGTATTATGATTTTTTTTTTTAGGTTTCGCTCTTTTTTTGAGAATTTTTTAACGCCTTTATAAAGGATTTTGGATTCTACTCCGCCCCGACAGGGGGAATATTTCTCGCTGTTTTCCCCCTGCTCGCAGGAACAGTTTTGGGTGCATCCCGCACGGCCCAAAGTCCCGCACCCCCCATGTCCCCGCACTGCCCCCACACAGGGAAGGGCAGGGAACTTTTCCCCGCATGTACGAGGCACCTCCCCGGAGGGAATTCTTCGGCGCAGCGCCGATTAGTTTTAACACACGGGCGGGGCGCGACGGGCTTTACTTGGATGTAGAGGCGCCCCGGCCCCGATATAAATCAGGCACAGATTTTGCCGGAAAACTAGCGGAAAAGCACGCCCCGACCCGGCGAGCTTCATACATGTCGCCCATAGTGTCTAATGCTGCAGAGTGATCCAAAAGAATCAACAGGGAATAGTTGCCTTGAGATCATTCAAAACTTTTGCTAGAGCAGTTTCTGTTGAGTGTAGAGTGCAAAAAACAGATTGTAATGGGTTGAGAAGAATTTAAAAGGGGTTTTGTCTCACTAAAAAAATAGCTTTCAAAATGTGGGAACACTAAATGAGACGTTTTAAAAATACTTTGCTTTGTTTTTGTTAAGGAGCTACAAATGTTTTTATCCCTTCTGTGCTCTTCGGGTTTCCCCAATTTGCCCGACCTTTACCCTTTCCCTGCTGTTTGTTTATTGAAGCAGGGGTAGACCTCATACACAGGTGGGGGCCAGCAGCATGAAAGTTTGTGTGTTAAGTGTTTTTTTCAGACAAAATACAAAATTACTCTACGTTTACATTAGCTCAAACTTCCCTGCCCAGAAAAGGGGTAATTTATAATCTAGACTAAAAAACAAGAATCTAATAAAAAGTCTCATATGCAAATTTCCAGACAGCTTGACCGGGAAAACAGGCAAAGAGCTTATTTCATTATGTATCCTATGAAACTTTGAGATGAGACAACCCCTTTAACAGAGAAATTTTATTATTATTGATATCCTTCTTTACACAGCAGTCCCCCCTTTAGCTAGAGGTGGCTCTACAGGTCTCCTCTTAGGTGTCAGGCCAACTAGTTTCTCACACTACACAGTTTCACAGCATTTCTTGTATAGAAAACCCTATTAAGGCATTCTTAGTTAATAGAGAGAGATTCATTCAAGATCTGTGGCATGTTTGGTTGTGGAGAGCTTATAATTTATTGCCATGTCCCTTCCCATTTGATGCCCTGTAAACTGATAACACTGATGCACAAATTTTGAGTGAAGGTCTTTAAAGCTGCAACCCTAACAAATCCACATAATCCCATGGAATTAGTGAATGCTTATTTTTTAGGGCACACATTCTTCTTACAAAGTCTGGGACCATTCAAAGACAAGTACTGCATCTTATGTATCCAGCTACAAACATATTTTAGACTCATTTTACACTGCATTTTGAAGAAGCTATTTAGCATTTTCACAGTGAAGTTTAAAAAGCAAAATGAATATTTTCCATTAAGTGATAAAAGTCCTGGGTTATAAAAGTATTTTTCAGCATACCCTATTTCATGTCCTAATCTACTTACAGTAAAACCCTATTTTCTTCAACCCTTGAAACACTGCATAAAATATGCCAGTCTTCAGGCAGTGTTACCTTTTACAAATATTAAACAGTGAACACCAATATGAATAGTAGAACACAAAAGATTTTTTTTATTTTTCCTTCAATCAGAATGTGAGAAAGAATTGCCCTGGGTGTCCTTCATAAACAGTTTCTTTTAATAATAGAATTATGTGGACTAAACATAAAAAACAAAGAAATGTTTTTAAACTGCAAACCCAGTTATATCAGAATCTTACAAGAGATTGTAATCATGCTGATGGGCATACCTGAAATGCCTAAAGATTACCAACGTGCACAGCCATATGGGACCACACTGAGAGACTGAAAAACGCTTAGCAGATAGATTGCAGCTTTGATCATTGATATATTAACCTTCAAAACCCTATATTACTCCGGTGTGGGAAAAATAACTTTAGCTGCTATCGTACTGTAAGAACTTCCTTAAATCACTATCAGAACTGTAAGAAATTGTATAAAATACATCTTCAAATGCTAATTTAATGAAATAATTTAATAGTGTTGCATCATAAAAATATTAGGTTAAAGGGGTGTTTTCACATAGCAAAGCCTAGTGGCATGTAAGCTCTCAGCTAGCTGTGAGCCAACAATGCATGTGAATGAAGAGGGGGGGCTCTTGCGGCCGTCTACCTCATTCACTTCTATGGGAGTTATGAATTTAGGGCTACATGCATAAATGGGGCTGCGCCAGAAGTCTGGCGTCTTTTAGCCCAGATCTTTTACACTCCATTTGAAAAATTTTTTTAAAAAGTGGTTACAGAGCCCCCGTGGACTTTGAATGCGCCTGAGATTGGGGGGGGTGAGGGGCGGGTTTTGCACTAGGACCCCCCCTACAAAGCATTTTAAACTTCTAGGAAGTCCAGGCGCATTTCTGGGTAAGGGGGAAAAAAGGTAAACCCCTTTAAAAGTGAAATGTCCCATTTAAAGATCCCGCATAGACTAGGTTAATAGATTCAGGCACATTCTACACTGTTATTATATAAATAAAAATTGGTGTCTAAGCGGCAAAAATCATACATGTCGCCCTAGTGTGTACTCTGGCTTAAAACAGGGAAATTCCCAAGAAGTTTAAGGGAGGACAGCCACAAGCAAGCCCCTTTCATTCTCATAACGGTGGCTTGCAGCTACTGAGAGCTGACCATCCATTAGATTTGCTTAGGGAACACCTAACGTTAAAGGGGAAAAGCAACATTAGATAAAACCAGTTTCTTAATTTGACAATCTAACGCATGACATGACTTTCAGTTAACAAAACTGAGGCCTGAATTCCATTACTTACAAGTATCTACAAAAAGTGTTTTATAGACGTGAAAATATGGGCTGGAAGCTAGCAATAAGGATCATTCCTATTTTGATATAAAAAAACAATGACCTATCTAAAGCTAAACAGGACTGAAAACATTTGGATCATTTTGTTGACATTGTACCTTTGGGTCCATAATTAAAACAATAGCATGATCAAATTTTCCCCAATTTTAAAGGGTTTTATTGAGTCAGCTGGAATCAAATTTTGGAAAATATCACTAAAGAAATCAACCCTAATTCTAACCCTAACTACAAGGCTAACCCTAGGGAACATTTGTGAAACATCTAGGGATTGGGAAAGGTTTAGTTTAACCTTAATCTTAAAGGGGATTTATCGTTTGAGGGTGCTGTGTGTTTGTTAAATTTTTTCAATTGGTTTGAAACCCCGGGGGGTGTTCTTCCCTTTTACAGGGGTCTCCCTCCCCCAAGGGGTGTCTCCCCCCACTGAAGAAAATGGCATCATCTTTTGTTTTGGGGAGGGGATGCAGAGGGTTGCTGGGGTTTAAACATCTGTAGCCTCCTGCATGCTTATGTTCAGCTTTTGCTCCACAAGTGCCCCAAAGCACCTATTAATCTATTATTCATTTAGTTTCACACTGAAAGCCAGTAGCTTTAACTTCTGTTCTAGTGGTGTTCAACCCAAATTTTACTGAAACAGGCAGAGACCTTTTCTCAACTAAAAAGGACAAATGGCTTTTCGTCTGATTGAGTGAAAAAATTTGGGGAAACAAATCACTTTGGAGAAAACCTGCTCAACCGTAACGCTTGGCTAGGTGTTGCGGTAGGTTTGGTTTTACAACAAGGGGGTTTTAATTCTAGTCCCCCCACAGGGTATATTCCCCCCCCCTAAATTCTACACATATGAGAGAGCCAAAATATATATTCAATCTCTATAAGATATAATACACTACATAGTCCCCTATACATGTTCATCCCCAAGAGTATATGCATTGTATCACATTGTTTTGGGAAATGCTTTGGGGTGGCTGTGAGGGTGGGACATATTTGGGAGCTTTTGTGGTGTGTGTATATATATATAAATTATAGATGTCTAAACATATTTTTTCTATATTTACATATTGTAAATTTAATAAAAAAAAAAAAAAAAAAAAGATGGGGGGAAAAGGTTTGGTAATATGACCACTAACAAGCAGCTCATACAGAGACAATTTTGAATCCTTATGTTATACACACAGATGATGACGTCATAAGGAGGCGGGGCTTGCATTCGATCTGAGGAACAGAACGCCCTCTTTTCAAAGTAGCAGCTTAAGGACTAAACCTGTGAGGAGGTGAATCAACCTCTTGGCAAAAGCCCTTTAAACAGGCAGTAATTGCCCATATCCTTCCCCCTAGAGCTGAGATGTACATAGAGCCAGCAGACTCTGGTTTCACTATCGATTTTAACAGCTCAGAGGGGAGTAAACACAGAGTGTGCAGGCAGCCAATCACAGCACAGGGGGCGTGGCCATGACGTTTCCTGTCTAGGGGAATATCCCAACAGGCTGAATGAAATGTCAGCCAGCCAATCACAGTGCAGGGGGCGTGTCTAGGGCACAGGAATCGACCAGGGGGCGTTCTGACCAGCAACAGCAGAAATAGAAGACAGATTTACAGCGAAGCTGATATCTGCTAAACCAAGTGACAGAGGTAATGCAACCCAATTACAAAAGTGCTTATTTTTACTGTCCCCATAATCTGAGACATGATCTTTGTAACGATAAAACCCCTTTAACTCCAACCTTAGCCTTCACTGTAACTCTAGGGTTAGGGTTGGACTAACTAGGGTTGGACTAACAAGGGCTAGGGTTAGGGTTGAAGTTAGGGTTGGACTAACCCTAACTCTTTGGTGTCCGAAATGTTTAGAAATGTTACTTTGGCGTTTGGAGGCATTTGGCTGCTGCAGGGTCCAGAAAGTACATGCAGAATTTTTCCCCATTAGAGTTTAATAGGATTCAGACTTGAGACATCCTGATCCCAAATACTGTGACAATTTTGTTTCAACTTCATATATGAATAATGACAGACATGCTCTGTCTTCGGTTGCTTTTCACTAAGTGGTGCTTGAAATAACTGAGTTGAAAAGCAGTAGTGAAAAACCTGTAAGCAAACGACCTTTATTGTTTAATCTTCATTGCTGTTGTACCAGGATAATAAACACCATGACTGGCAATTTTCTTCAGTGCACAGTCTGCCATATGTATGCACTACTGGAGCAGCAGGTCCAGGGTTAACACCACTGTGACAGATGTCAGCATGTTGCTACTCTAGAAGCCTACATAAGCTACCACCAATATAAAACTAGTGAACTAGCTAGAGAAAGGGATAGTCACAGCTTCCGAATCATCACAAGTGTGGTGTGAACTGCCCGGTAACCAACGTTCTCCGGAAAGTTAGCAGCAAAATGGACAACTCTATGGAGTGAGACGGACGTTCTCACCGACTAATCTAAGTATACCACTTTCTCTATTCCTATAATTTTTGTATTGCTTGCACAATTGCTTTTTTGATGCATGTAATAAAGTATGTTTGAAGATAAGGAACAAATATTCCGGTTATCTATCCATCGTATCTACAGTATCAGCTGCTCTAGAAGCCCACATTAAAGATCTGGAGGAGTCAAATGCAACACTGACCGTGATTGACAATTATGAGAGGAGTTTGCTTCTCACTAAGCAAGCAGTTAGTAGGTTAAATGTTGGAGGTGGAGTAATAGATCAGCAGGACGAGCAATGAAGATGGGTTAATGAAGTAAGGGGGAATTCTAGGGATACCCGAAAAAGGTAATTTTTGCTCTTGAGCTTCTATAGGGGATTCTACAATCAGGAAGACGGATAGAATAATCTGTTGCCAAGACCGCCTCAACTTAATGGTTTGCTGTCTCCCTGGTGCCAGGGTTTGGCATGTGGTGGAAAGGGTGAATAAATTACTGAGAGAGGCTGGCAATGACCCAGCTGATGTGGTCCATGTTGGGACTAATGACAGAATACAAAATAAGTGGAGGATCCTTCAGAATAATTTTAAAGAGCTAGGCTCCAAGTTGAAAGGTAGGACCTCCAAGGTTGTGTTCTCTGGAATACTGCCCATGCCAAGCACAACGCAGGTAAGACAGCAGGAGCTCATGGAGTTATATGCATGCCTGAAATCTTGGTGTAGGGCAGAAGGGTTTTGGTTCTTAGAGAACTGGGCTAATTTTTAATTCTATAGCCATAGACTCATCAGATTAATGCTTGTATGTAACATGGGGAGGATTTTTCTATACATACATAGATCCCTGTGCACGTGCATCAGTCATTTATCTATGCAGGAAAGAAAACCCACTCTCACGCAGTGCAGCTGGGGGATGTCCATGTCCAGAAGAGACAGAATGGAAACAGAAAACTGGGGAGACACGCCCCCCTTCTATCACAATACAGGTTCTATCAAACCTGTATTGTCCCAGGGCTGTTTCTCAGAGTGGGCGGGGCTTGGGAACACCCACGCCCCCCCACCTTTTACTCCGCCTGCCCTTAGGAACGGCCCTGTGTATGGGGAACTGCAGCAATGACTTCCGCTAGGTCTTATTTTCAGGAGAGGCTTTATATTGCTAAACTTGAAGAAAATTGCATTAGGTCTTATTTTCGGGGACCCTATTACCTATCTTTATACACTGGGGCCCTATTACTTATCTTTATATGCTGGGGCCCTATTATCTATCTATATATACTGGGGCCTTATTACCTATCTATATATACTGTGGGCCCTATTACCTATACTGGAGGCTCTATTACCTATCTATATATACTAGGGGTCCTATTACCTATATATATATACTGGGGGTCCTATTATCTATCTATAAATACTGGGGGCCTTATTACCTATCTACAGACTGGGGGACCCTATTATCTATATACCCATTGGGGGACCCTATTACCGACATATCTACCTACTGGGGGAGAAATAAAATATATACCTACCTACTGGGAAACATACAAAATTTATACATACCTACTGGGGGACATATAACCTATATACCTACCTACTTAGAGGGGGTCTATAAACCTACCTTATGGGGGCATATAAAGGAGCGATGGGTGTCTCACCATCCCCCACATCAGGCACCTGGTTTTTCTTAATGCTGCCGCACAGTAAGTAAAATCCACCATGTGCTCTCTAATGTCTGCTAGTGGAAGAATGATAGAGCATGTTAAAAGTTCAACTTAATTGATTCTACGTGAAAATTATCAAGGAAAAATAAAGAAAATGTATATGCAGAAAGATGATGGAAAGTCACTGATCAAACTGGAAGAAAACTTTTATAGGATATGTAGATTAGATCCTAATAATAAGAGATTTGTAACAAGCACCTCTAGATAAGAGATTTGTAACAAGTACCTCTAGATAGGGAGTAATGGAAAAAGAAGTTGGACGGTAAAATATAATAATAGTAATAATGACATTAAAAATATAATGGACCTGTATTAGCACTCTGTTCTTTAGAGTCATCTGTATTCATCAAATGTGTAAAAGGAAGAATCACAAAGTTATAATCCTTACTATGAAAATACATTGACAGGCACTGACCATTCCATGTGTATGTTTACTTGAACTACTAAATATATTATGAAAAAAAAAACATGTGTAAAAATAAAAAAAAGGTCAAATGGCCTTGGATCCTTGCATGACTGGCTTCACTTGGAAGCTAATCTATACTACAGAGAGTAAATATGTTGATGATATTGGAACTGTGTAAAAATATCAATAGAAATCTTGGAGACACTTGACATCCGAATCAATAATGATTGCTGGGGAGTGCATTTTACACATTTATCAGTGCTCTGTAGGTCACAGCATCTCCAGACACTATGTTTATTTTTTTCTTATCAATTCTCTGTGTACACACAAAGATATAAACATACACCAATTATTTGTGTTAATTCTGTTCTGTCAGCTTGCCTTTGCTTTTTAATATCAAAATGCTCCACTGTATTTTGTAAAAAAAAAAAATTTACCCCGACAAATCCACTGTACATATCCATCACTGCTATTTTTATAAAACAGAAGCCATGGGTTTTGCACAGACCCTTAGCTTATGATTTTCCTTCTTTCACTGGTGAGTACATTACTTTTAGTTTATAACCATATCTGCATTGTAATTGTAATTAACTCCACATGCACTGGCATCCTGGCAAGCTTGTGATCAGGGCCGCCATTAGGGGGGTACAGGCAGTACCCCTGTATGGGGCCCGGAGGGTCTATGAAGCAAGGGGGGGCCCGCCGCCGCTGGCGGGTACCGCCCCCTTGCTCCGCAGAAATGCTAGAGAACATGCCATGTGTGGCGCCGCTGTTTGCGGCTGGGGCCCGGCGGTGCAGCGCTGCTCATAGAGCGAGGGGGGAGGGCCGGGCGGCGCTGTGTGCGGCTGGGGCCCGGTGGCGCAGCGCTGCTGAGAGAGGGGGGGAGGGGCGGGCGGCGCTGCAGGTCCGGTCACAGCTGCGCTGATTGACATGCGCAGAGCGCGCTCTACTTACTCCTCCTGCGCGCTGTGACCGGAGCAGGCAGGCCCTTTTCGTCCTCTGCCGGCGAGATGCGGGACGGCTAAGTAAATCAGTGAGACCACGCCCCCCACGGGCAGGGCTTCACTGATTCAAATTGTCCCGCATCCCGCCATTGGGCAGAAGCCGCGCGGGCAGAGAGAAAGAGAAGGGCCCGGCTCCGGTTACAGCGCAGGAAAAGTAAGTTGATCAATCAATGTTAGCTGTAATTAGGAGTGCGGGCCCTCTCTCTCTAGGAGGGGGGCCCCACCCGGCCACCTGCTGCCTGGCTACCTGTCTTTCCACCCGGCCACCTGCTGCCTGGCTACCTGTCCTTGCACCCGGCCACCTGCCTGGCTACCTTTCCTTGCACCCCGCCACCTGCCTGGCTATCTGTCCTTGCACCCGGCCACCTGCCTGGCTACCTGCCCCTTGCACCCGCCCCCCTTCCGGGCTCCCTTTCCCCCTTGCACCGGGCCCCACCTGCCTGGCAAACCTGCCTTTTCCACCCCCCCCCCTCCCTTTGGGCTATTTTGCCCTTCCCCCGCCTCCAAACCCGGGCTACCGGGCCCTTCCCCCCCGGGCCCTTTCCTGCCTGGCTCCCTTTGCCCTTCCACCCGCCTCCGGGCCGGCACGGGCCCTTTCCCCCCGGCTCCGCCTGGCACCTGCCCTTCCCACCCGGCCCCCTTTCCTGGCTCCCTTTCCTTCCCCCCCGGGCCTCCTGCCTGGCTACCTCCCCTTTTCCCCACCTGGCCCCCCTGCCTGGCACCTCCCCTTTTCCACCCGGCCCCCCTTTCCGGGCTCCTCCCCTTTTCCCACCGGAACCTCCTCCCTGCCTCCCCCCCCCTTCCACCCAGCCTCCTGCCTGGCTACCTCCCCTTTCCCAAACCGGGTCCCACCTGCCTGGCCCCCCTGCCCATTTCCACCCGGCCACCCCTTGCACCTCCCCTTTAACCCCCCCGGGCCCTCCCTGCCGGGCTCCCTTTCCCTTTTTGCACCCCGGCCCCTGCCGGCCCAACCCTTCCTTGCCCCGGGGCCACCTCCCCGGGCTACCTGCCCCTTTCACAAGGCCACCTGCCTGGCTCCCTTTGTCCTTGCCCCCGGGGCCACCTGCCTGCTCCCTTTCCCCTTTCCACCCGGCCACCTCCCGGGCCCTTCCCCTGCCCCTTCCCCCCCGGCTTCCCCCTGGCTACCTGCCCTTTCCCCCAACCCGGCCCCTCCCTTTGGTTCCCTCCCTTCCCCCCGGGCCCCCCTTTGCTACCTGCCCTTCCCACCGCTACTTCCCTGCATGTCGGGCAAACCCTGCCTAGCCAGCCTACCAACCCCCACTCCCCCCCTTTGGTTTTCCCTTTCCCCCCCAAAATTTGCAAACTTGGCTATCCACCTCCCTGCCGGCTACCTAACTCCCCACCCGCCTGGCCCCTTTAAATCTGCCTGCCCGGCTACCTACACCCCCCAGCTACCACTTCCCCTAGCTAGGCTACCGCCTCCCTTTGGCTACCTACCCTCTATTTTGGGCCCAAAACCCCCCCTTGCTACCTACTTCCCCTGCCCACCTGGCTACCTACCAGGTTTTATCAACCCTCCAGCGGGCCTGCCGGGCTACCTACTAGGCTACCGGCCCACCGGGCTACCAAAGTCGGGCCCTACCAAACCTCCCCCTTTCAGGCCCTCCCCAAACCCCTGCCTCCCCTGCCTTGGGAACCAAAACCCAGCTACCTACCGCAGGGTCCCACGGGGGGCGGTGTTTTGAGGGGGGGGGGGGGGCCCAGAGGCTTAAAGCCGGGGGGCCCCTAAAATTTTCGGTTGGGGCCCTGCTTGTGATTATACATTCCAAAACTTCACTCATCATATGAATTCATATTTAAGAATAAAAGATGCCCATAAACACTTAAAAATAACCTAGATTTTTTCTTTAATAATTTTTGCTTGATATGAAAACCCTAAATGCACTTTCTGTTTAAAAAATCGAATAGAGCCAAAAAAAACCCATGCTAAAAAAAAAAAACAATGTATTGGCTTTTTTTTATTTTAAAAACTTTGAATTTTTTCCCCTTTTTAAAGGGAAAAAATTTGTATTCCCTTGGATTTTTTGGATATTTTTTCAAACCTTTCAAAAAAGGGGTTTGAACTGTGTTAAATAGACAAAAAAATGAAAAAAAAATTCAGCATTGCCCCTGATTGCCCATTCCCCCCTAGGCGGGGCCAGTTCCTGGTTAAATTTCCCCTCGGGCGGGGTGAATAAATTTCCCCACCCCCTCTACCCCCCGGGTAAAAAAATTTCCCGCTATAATGAAACACAGGAAAACACCAAAAAAACCAAAAAGCCAAAAATACAACAAGCTTTACCCACAATGTGCAAACGTTTTAAAACTACAGATAAAGTCCTCCATTTTACCAAATAACACTGTTACCCCAAAATCATAATCCCAAGACCCACAAGACCACAAAATCACCAGCACACAGTGACCGAATAAAAACCACCACACTATGACCACATTTTCACCCCCAAGTGACCAAAAAAAAGGCAACCCCTTACCACATTTTCACCCCCAAATAGGGACTAAAATAATACAAACTGACAAAGTTTAACAAAAAAAGTTATATCTATGACTCACAGGAAAACTCTCAAAATTGGTTTCTTTTCCCCCCTCTTCCTTCTCCATCTTTCCCAGCCCGCCATAAAACCGACTACCCCCACCCCTTCACTGTAAAAATTTAAAAAACAAATATTTTAAAGACCCCTCACTTTCCAGCCCCTTCCAAACCCAATTCCTATCTCTTAAAAAACCCCCCCATCTATAGCACCTCAAAATTACCCAAATGAAATAACCCCTGAAACCCCCTGTAGTAGCCCCCTATAAGCCAGGTTAGTTGCCCCAGGGTACCCGGTGATTCCCCCGGTAGCCAGTAGACCCCCCCTGTGGGCCATTTTAAATGCCCCCTAGCCATTTGGGTTTTCCCCTGTGGGCCAGTTGATCCCGTTGATGCCCCCCTGTACCAGTAGATCCCCCCCTTTGAAAGCCAGTGATCCCCCCCTGTACCCAAAGTTGATCCCCCCTTTATCAGAAAGATGCCCCGGGAAAAAAAAAAAAAAAACCATTTGATCCCCCCTGTGGGCCATTAAATGCCCCACGAACCCCAGAAAGATGCCCCCTGTAGCCATAGATACCCCTTTTTTTATCCAGTGATGCCCCCCTTTTCCCCAAAGGGTTTTGCCCCACTTGTAGCCAGTGATCCCCCGCCTTGTGGGCCATTATGCCCCCCCGGGAAAAGGCCATTTAAATTCCCGCCCGTAGCCAGTTAATCCCCCCATTTACCCCAGTGTTTGCTCCCCTTGTAGCCAGAGATGGCCCCCCTTGTACCAGATAGGGCCCCCCTTTTAGCCAGTGATCCCCCTTTGTTGGGCCAAAGGGGTGCCCCCTTTTGTAGCCAGTGGGGCCCCCTTGTAGCCATTGGATCCCCCATGTGTATTGTGCCCCCCTTGTAGCCATTTGTCCCCCAAATTGCCAGTGGGGCCCTCCCTTGTACCATTGCCCCCCCCTTACCCAAAGTGTGCCCCCCTTGGACGCCCGATGCCCCCCTTGTAGCCAGTGTGCCCCCATTGTTAGCCAGGTGCCCCCTTGTAGCCGGGTAAATCTCCCCCTTGAACCCCAAGTGTCCCCCTTGTAGCCAGTGTGCCCCCCTTGTACCCGGGTGTGCCCCCCTTGTAGCCAGAGATACCCCCTTATTTAGCCAGTGGGCCCCCTTTGAAGCCAGTGGGGCCCCCATTTTTAGCCAGTGTGCCCCCATGGGTAAGCCATTGTCCCCCCCCTTGTACCCATTGTTTCCCCCCCTTGAAAGCCAGTGCCCCCCCCCCTTGTACCAGTTTGCCCCATTTTTAGCCAGGGGGTTTTGCCTGGGTCCCCCCGGGCAATCACCCCCCCAAACCCCCGCCCTGAGGAAAAACCCTGCCCCCCTAGGAACCTACTTCTTGGGGGTTTGGTTAAGTACTTTTTTATTCGGAAAACCCGCCCTGTTGTGAGCGGGTTTTTTCCAAGCCCGTTTTTCCCTGCACAAACAAGGAGTACAGACCAATAGTGGGATTTAACATTAACCAGAGCAAGACTCTATTCACACTGCATTGGTGCACACATACATAGATCTGAAAAAAAAAAAATGTAATGAAATGTATAGTGTACATTACCCAACAGCTTTGAAATTGTTTTTGGGTTTCTTTATTAAAAACAACCTTTTTAAAATTCAGCAAATTGGCACAAAACCCCCAAAAATTAAAGTTTAAAAAAACAAACAAGAACCATTTTAAAAACCAGCATTTCCCCAAACCCAAATTTCCCAACTCATACAAACCCCCCCATCTAAAACCCCCTTCATATGGTAGCCTTTTGGTAATAAAACCCCTGTACCTTTGTAGTAGCCCCCTATAGCCAGGTAGTGGGCCCCATGAAAGCCAGTGATGCCCCCCATGTAGCCATTAGTTTGCCCCCCCGGGTTGCCACTTAGATGCCCCCCGAAAGGCCAGTTGGGGCCCCTGCCCCCTTTTTGGGATGCCTTTTAAACCCAAAGCCCCCCTGTAGCCATTGGGAAATGCCCCCTTTGACCCAGGGGATGCCCCCTTTTTGCCAGTTTGTTTCCCCAGCTTTTACATAAAACCCCCTTTGTAGCCAGTGATGCCCCCTGTAGCCAGTTAGATGCCCCCCTTAAACCAGTGGGATCCCCCCCGTACCAGTGGAATGCCCCCCCGGCCCCAAACACCATCACCCCCCCCCGAAACCATTGGATCCCCCATTTGGTAGCCATTTGACCCCCCTTGTAGCCATAATGCCCCCCTTTTACCCCAGTATTCCCCCCCCTTACCAAAGGTATGCCCCCTTTGTAGCCAGTGAATGCTCCCCTTGTGCCAGAGTTTCCCCCCTTGAACCAATATGCCCCCCCTGTAGCCATGATGCCCCCCTTGTACCCATGTGCCCCCTTGTACCCATGTCCCCCCCCTTGAGCAAGTGATGCCCCCTTTTACCCCAGTGTGCCCCCCTTTTACCCAAAAGTTTTTCCCCCCATTGACCCAAAGTGTCCCCCCTTTACCCAAAGGGTCCCCCCCTTTGGGTAGCCAAATGCCCCCTTTGTAGCCAGGGGGGGGCCCCCTTTGTAGCCATTTTTGCCCCCCTTTTTAGCCAGGATGGCCCCCCCTTGTAGCCAAAGGGCCCCCTTGAAAGCCAGAGATACCCCCTTTTGTAGCCAGGGGCCCCCCCATTTAGCCCAGGGGTGCCCCCTTTGTAGCCAAGGGGTCCCCCCCTTTTTAAAAGCCCATTGTGCCCCCTTTGAAACCAAAGTGGTCCCCCCCCCTTGAAACCTTTTTGTTTCCCCCCTTTTTACCACGAGGGGCCCCCCTTGTAGCCAGTGTCCCCCCCCTTTTTCCCATTTGGGTGCCCCATTTTTCCCCGTGAGGCCCCTTGTAGCCAGTGTCCCCCCCTTTTGTAGCCAGGGGTTGGCCCCCTTGTACCCAGTGTCCCCCCCCCTTTTAAGCCAGTTTTTCCCCCCCTTGTACCCCAGCGATCCCCCCCCCTTGGGAAAGCCGTTTTGCCCCCCCTTGTAGCCAGGGGTCCCCCATTGTGGGGCCAGTGTGCCCCTGGCCCCCTTTTGATCACCCGCCCTCCCCCGCCCTTGAGGAAATTTGCCCTGCCCCTGGGAAACCCCTTTCCTTTTTTATTTTGGGTTTAAGAATTTTTGTTATTCGACAGACGTCTGTGTGGGGGGTCGGTTCCCTGCACAAACAAGAGTACAACCAAAGGGGGTTTTTAACCCTTAAACCAAGCAAACCTATTCACACTGCATTGGTGCACACATACATAGATCTGAAAAAAAAAAATGTAATGAAATGTATAGTGTACATTACCCAACAGCTTTGTATGTTATTGGGGTCTTTAAATTAAGAAACAACCTAATACAATAGAAAATTTTGGAAAAAAAACCCCAAAAATATAAAAGGTTTTGGGGAAAAAAAAACAAGAACAAAAACCAATTAAAAAAACCCAAACCCCTTTTCCCAAAAAATCAAGGGTTTTATTTTAACCAAAAAAAAAAATGCAATAAAAAAGGGGCCCATTAAATAACATGGAAAAAAACCCCCAAAGGGGGGAAATACAGGACTGGGGGAGTAGAACCCTTTGGTTTACTGACCCCACGGGCATTTGGGGATTACCTCCCATTACTGGGCCCATTTTAAGGCAAAATAAACATATATTCATCAATGAAACTAAATAAATGTTTTAAGAAATAAGCCCAGGATAAAATATGTTAACCATGTAAAAGGTAAAAACAGAGAAAAATAATGGGATTTTAAAATCAAAGTACTTATCCCAAGTATAGAGCGTTGAGACCCAAACCCAATGCCATTTCACTTGCACTTCGTCAAGTTCTTCCCCCATTCCCTTATTTGGTTTAAGGGCCTATGAGCATTGATTTGATTAGCTCATTGTTCTGTCCATCATTGGGTTGTTCTATATTCTTTTTTCTTACTGGTTAATCTTTTTAATGGAAAATGTTGGTTTCTTTATATTAGTTTTTTTTGGGTCAGTATTAAGTGTCAAAGTTCAATGTCAAAATTCAGTTCAAGACACATGGGACGACATGTATGAACAGGTAATTTTCACTGTTCGAGTGAGAAATGCGCCAAAAGTGAGTTCTCCGGGCAAGTTTGGCGCATTGTGTGCCAGTCCCAACATATTGCAATGTGCCAAAGATGTGGGGGCGTTCTGGGGTGGGGGGAGCGCACCACATCTATAATACTAGACACATTTATGAATGTAGGAAGGCAAAACTAGGCGCATGACTGCTTGAACAGCCAGACCAATTTAAATGTGGTCTGCCTGAGCCAGAGAAGTCATAATGGAACTAGATTTGCCATTAGGGCCAAAAATGTCCCTTATTTCTCAACTTATACCAGTGCTGTGGAGAGAAAAGATGGGAAACAGACGCACCTCGTGTAGTACAATCAGAGCAGTAAAACAAGTGACAGAACCACTCACCTGAGCGGGTTGTACAAGAATAGTACAACACACTTCAACTCATAATCATATATAGTCCAGCTGCTGGAGTTCCAAGTCCCACGGAGTAGAATTACTCGCACTTTCTGTAATCCATAGCCAAAGTAAATATATACAAAATATAGTCTATCTTATGGAGAAATTCACTGACCTAACAGAAATATAGACTAAAGTATAACCTTGAATATGTTCATTTTGAGTCAGTGCGACAATGTGAGAGCTAACTTGAAAAAACATTTGGACATACTTCTTGATCCTGATCTTCATACATTCCTTCAAAGCTACTCCCCGTGTATCGGCTGGTACTTGGCTAGATCGTCAACCGGCAGGCACTTTCAGATGTGGCAATTGTTAAGCTTGCCCATCAATAAGAGTTACAAAATCCTTTACAAGTACATCTGCAAATAAGCTATTTTTTTTTAGCAGGGACTTTATTAACTGTAAAACGGTAGGGGTTATATACCTATGTACATGTAGCCTCCAATACATTGGGAAGACCAAAAAGGAATTAAGGAGAAGGATCAGGGAGCATGCAGGCAATGTCATACATAAAAGGGATACCCCCGTACTACTTTCAGGCATGTCCAATGAATGTGCGATATCAATGAAAGACTGATGTCTGATGTTTAAATGTGGTGAGATCGATAACAGTGTTAGAAGATCGCCCAGCACAGCGCGTACGATTTGGGATAGACGCCTTCTTCAAAAAGAAGCCCAGTGGATATACCGTATGTACACAGCCAGTGAATGCCCCTAGGCTCGAAATGACAGAACCTTCTAAACTTACTTCTTTATTTGAAGCCTATATTTATCTACCCACCTTCAATAATTTAAATACGATCTTGAATATAGTTATAAAATGGGTTGGGATTAATAAATGCATTTCTTTACTTACTCCTTGACATATATTATATATACTATTTGGTATCTCTATTTATTTACACTCTCATTAAGTATTTGATGTGTTGCATTTTCTTTAGTTACTTATTTTTCTTATTGATGGCGCATTTGCCAGCAGTAGTGTAAGTGTATTTATTTATTTATTTATGTATTTTGTTATGTTGGTCATCTATATGTGACATTCTGCGTAAGCATATTGTTTATTCTATGCACGTTTTTTTTCATTAATTAGCGCCTTTTCTTATTGATATTGTCGGCTTGTCACACTGATCCTCCGTCTGGTATACCGATATCCCGCGCATGTGCAGTGGTATTTCCAAGATGGCAGAGTTTGGGCGGAAGTCCCTGTCTCCGAATATCCAGTTTCTTTCGCTAGTGTGCCTGTGCAGCCCTTCTGTGCTGCGTTTTCACCGTATTCAGCACCTGGTGTTAACTATTAACTATTATTATCTAAGTAAGCACAGTTGGATTTCTTGGACACCAAGGGAGTCTGGTAAGACTATTTAATTCAGTCGTTTGTTGTTATCTTTTGGCACTTACTAGATCTTTATTTCAGACCACCGGTGTTACTAATGGGAGTGTAGGTTACATCCCTGTCTAGTTTTTTGGGCTATACACTTTTTTGCCCCTACCACTTTACTCAGCCCCTCTTATGAACCGCTATTGGGCAGGTTATATATGACCTTATTTTGGCTTTAGTTTTTACTGTTTTTTTGAGATACCAACTTGGCTTTGTTCTTCCGTATGGGTTTAGCTCTTTACAGCTCTGTTCGGGCATATTAGGGTCAGTCAACGTAGGGTGGGGTCACTCCTTTTTGGGGCGGGTGCTCCACCAATCAGGCAGTATCTATATCAGGGATTTATTTTTTCCTGTTAATTTTACCCATGTAGGACTGAAGATACTTTCCCCTACCACTTTGGACCTATTGCTATGGGACACAGTATCGTATTGTACTTTTTTTTGTGGAAGACTATGTTGCATATGACCATATTGTTCGGGACACGTAAGTGCTTAAGCCATAAATGTGTTTTCATTCAGCTTTCCTGCTTTTGTACACTTAGTTGTTGCCTTTTGTGTGTGATATATAGTTTCTTGATTTATTTCTGGGTATATTATATTTTATAGTGAACATTTTAAAGGTTATGTTTTAGTCTATTTTTCTGTTAGGTCAGTTACTTTTTGTAATCCACCAGAAGGTATAAAGGCGATATAAACACCAGTAAAATTGGAAATATAAAAAGGATCAAAAGGGAACTAGATAAGCGCTTATACCAAAATATAGATAATGGTGAGTGGCTGTTAATATTAAAATTAAATAAAAGTAAGGATATATAAAAATATAATTATAAAAAAGGGATAAATAGAACACTTATAAGTTAATTAATTTTTCCAGATTTTGTAGAATTTATTTTAGTCATCAAAGCTAATACAATCAAATTTGTTTATCGCCCGCGACACCTGCCGACCTTCATCGAGGCATGTATAACAAATCCAATGATTCTATATCTGCCATTCAACTTATACTCCAGTGAAACAAATAAAAAAAGTAATTTATATAATTATCAAACTATATAAAATCAAATTATATAAATTTAATAATAAATTATAAAATATAATATTAATATAACATTAATATAATTAATATATTCAAAAAATGGAAAATTATCTCTTTCAAAATGTATTTAAAATTAATCTAACCTAAAATTAATGTTAAATAATATAAATTAATTAAACCAATGCAGCACCTACCATGAATCCCGTTCTCAATTGTGTATTTATGGAGTTAGGGGTTGCTCACACGGAGTTTTCACTCCATATTAACATCCGCTTTGTAGATTTGTCTCGGGGAGCAACAGGCTGGAGGGAAACACGCAGCGATGATCTCTCATGTGAACGACGCTGCGTGTTCCTCATAGACCGCAGTGATAATCTCACTGCTAATTGTTTAGATCCGTCTCTGGGTCCGTTCTGTCGGTTCCCGAGACACATCTACAAAAGCGGATGTTAATTTGGAGTCAAAACTCCGTGTGAACAACCCCTTAGCGTAGTATTATCAGTATTTATGAACACATCACAACAGACTAGAAATAAAATAAAAGGCATTAGAATAGCAGGACAGTGAATGGAAACTATGGTAGTGATCTTGCATATTGCACCACAAGTCTCAGTGATACCTGTAGTGTGCCAGCTATTGCTGTATGTTGAATAAAGGCTGACCCATTGACCTACATTTTTCCGATCACAAATTAACATACCATATAAAAGTATAAAAAAAAGTATTTTGTAAGATTTTAATTCTAAAAAAAAATATAAAAATCTCCAAAATATTTTAGTATTAATTATTGCATTCATTTATCCACGTTTGCCGCATTACTAATGCGCCAAATAACTGTGGCGTGCCAAACATATACGCTAGGTGTCTCGAACCTTAGGCCCTATTTATGACCGCACATTCACCACAATATATTCAGGCACATTTTACACTGAAAAAAAGCCGCAAGAAATGGTGTTGAGGTGCAAAGTTTCATACATGTTGGATTTAGTGAGGTGCAAGTTATCTTGTAAGAGTGGTTTCACATGCCAAATTTCTGGAAAAATACCATTGCAGTTTTTGCTGCAGTTTTTTGAGTGAATGGTAGAAGTGGATTCAACAAAAAGGAGAAATGTGAAGCTTTCCTTTATATTTCCAACTACTTTTCAATGCATTCTTGGCTTTGGCTAAAAAAAAACAGTTATATTTTTCCAACAAAAGCTGAATGTAAAAACATCATAAGGCTAGGATCACATGGTGCAGAAATGGGTGTAAGGGTTGCGCCGGGCCCCGGGCCGGGGGCCCTTGGTCGCACCGGTTCCCCAAAGGGGGTCCCCAGCGTGGACGGGGGGCGCCGCGGGCGCACGGCGCCGCGGGCCCCCCTTCCACCGTCACCTGGCCTCCCTCCCCCGCCGGTCCTGTCCCCGCCGGCTTAAATGCGATGGCCCCCCCCGGCGGCGCGCTGTCCTTGTGAATTTAAAGGGAAGTGCGCCGTAATTTGGGGTTAATTCCCGGGGTGTTCCTTAAAAGTGTTGCACCCACATCCTTCCCTCGGATCTACGTTGGCCCCGAGCCATAAAAAAGCTTTCCCTTAAAAGTGTATTCGTTTTCCGTGTCCGACCTCTCGCTACGTTTCCCTCGCCCCGCCTGCCCTGCCTTTCCTGCCCACGACCCGAACCTTTCCCCCCGCCTGCCCTGACCTTTGCCTGCCCCGATACGATTTTTCGACTCGATTCTGTACCTCCTGCACCCCGGCCGACCGCAAGCAAGTCACTAGGGGGGGCCCTGGTACCCTCACCCCGCAGCAAGTCATCCTGCTTTGGGGGGGCTCTGGTGAAACCGGGGGCTTTTTAATTCCTTTCCCGGGCGGGGTTTTATACCATCGCTTGCGGTGGTCGGCGGATCCACTCCCCAGCCGTCACAGTTGACCCAGCCAGGGATCCCCCAAAGGGTTTCCCCCTCCCAAAGCTCGCGGATCTTAGGAGTTGGTTGCCCACAGTCGCAGCAAATCGCACAAACAGGCAAGCAGGGGGCCAGCTCCCGCCCATGTGCTTTCACTCCGCTTCCCACAAACAGTCTCCAACCTGCGGCCGCGGGGGGACTCCGTCCGTAGCCTTTCCCATTGGCTCCCGTGGGCCCCAAGCTTCGGCTCCCTTTTCCCATCGCCTTTGCGGGGATCCCAAGCTCTGCGGGTTTATTACCCAGTGCCGTGCACTAGAACTGATGGCGGCGTTTCCCCGGAGAGGTCAAAAGGGGGGCCTTCGTGGTGGTCTAACCCGGGAAAAAAGCCCTGGCTTGGGGCGACTCCCCTCGGGGAAAGGGAATACCCTGTGACTGGGGATCTACAGATTTTTTTCCAGGAATTCCGCCCCCGTTTTTGAGGAGCCGGGGGGGCTTCCTCTGCTGAACCGCCCTTTTTGACCCTTCGTCAGGGTATCCTCGGGGGTGACTTGCGGTACATTTTTCGTACCGGTTCGGAACTCAGTGGAATGATCCCCGCCCTCTGGCCATTTCAAAAAAAGGGGCCCCTTTTCGGGGTAAAGGACGCTTTTGGCAGCAAGAGACCCCCCGTCCTCCCTGAGTGAACTAACCCTGCTAGCAATCGGATTGATATAAGGTTCCGGAGGGGGAAGAGCTGCGGCGGGAAAAGTGACTCTGCCCCCCCCGTGGGGGGTTTTTCACCTGCCCCGGGTTTTCCCAGCATCCCCTTTGGGCTGTCCCCAAGCCTCTGAGGGGGAAAAACCCATGAAGTGGCCCGGGGCCCAGTTTAGAGCGGGAGAAAACCTCCCCGAACCGGAAGCTTGTCTCTACTCGCCACCCGGGCCCATTTCCCGCAGAAAGGTGTCCGCTACGTCCCCAGCGTGGGGGAAAAACTCACCCAGGAGCCGTAGGGAGGCGGTCCTAGGTGCTTTCCCCCCCTTCCCCAAAGTCTGATGATCCCCAGTGGGGGGTGGGACCAGGGTGCGGCCGTCTTTCCCGGAGTTCTGCTTTCCCGGGTCAGGTCTGGGGGGGAAACTTACCTTGCTCTTTGGGAAACCGGGGTACGATCCTGTTGTCCCGGGAAAAGCCCCTTTTTTTTTCTTCGGTCAGTGGGGAGCTTCGGGACCCCATCCAGTACTTTACCCGGGGTTGTGGGGGCGCTACAAAAGGGAGAAGATCGGGTTCCAAAGTTCTGTCCCGTGTTCCTCGGCGACCCCTCTTGGGGTTTCCCTGGCTGCAACCCCACCCCCCTACGCTCGATTGGAAGACAGGCAAAGCCTGGTTGGGGACCGGAATGCCAAAAAAACCTTTTGCTTGGAAGGTCCAAACCCCCGGTCCCCTCCCAACTTTTCCGCCCCCGCTTGTCAACCCTTTCCCCCAGGTTGGGCCGAGTACCAGGTTTGGGGATGTATTCTTGAGAAAGGGCCGATTCCTGCCCCCAATGGGTCTTAGACTGTCCCTATTGACCTCCTCCCAGGAAACCATCCCCCCCGGGGGGGGTCTCCGCTGTCCGTGCAGGACTGGCCATGTCGGCCTACTTGGGAAAACCCTGCAAAAAGGATTCTTTTCGAAAGCCCTCCTCCCAGCGGAGCCGGGTTTTTCTTGTGCAGAAGAAGGATTTCCCCCTCCTCCTTTGGGATACAGGGGTCTAAATAAGATCACCGTAAAGAACCCCCCCCTTCCCACTGATTCAAGCTGTTTGCCGTTAAAGGGGGCTAAAATGTTCCCAAGTTGGATTTGCGGGAGCCTAAAACCCTTGTCAGAATTCGGGGGGGGGCGAGTAAAACGGCGTTCTATCCCAAAATGGACTTTTTTGGGGTATCGGATGCCCTTTGGCTCTGAAACGCCCAGCGGTGTTCCAGAACTGTAAACGATTCTTGGGATTCTTTGTACCCCCGGGTCATGTTTACCTAGATGACTCCTGGATTTTTCCCTAATTTTTCAGACTCACGGGCCCAAGTACGCCAGTTTGAACTTTGCCAGCAACCGACTGTACGCCAAGTGGAGAAATGTTTTTTTCCATGGGGACCCAACCTCCCTTTTCCTCCTACATAGTTCGGCTAAAGGGTTTAAAGATGGACCCGGCAAAAAACTCTCTGCTGTCCAAATGGCCCCGCCCTTTGGTCTTGGGCGATCAGCGCTTCGGGGGCCCCCGCAAATTTTAGGGGCAATTTATTTCCCACTTCTCCACCTTGGGCTTATCGTGGCCCTTTTCTAGGAAGAAGCGAACCCGAATGTTGGTTCCGGAGGCTGAGAAGGCGTTTGTGGATCTAAAAGGGCCCTTTCCCCACTGTCCTGTTTTGGGTTTGGGCCCTGTTTCCCCGAGAGACCGTTCTTTTTGGGAGGTGGATGCCTCTTCCGGGGGCAGGGCGGTCCTAAACCCAGAGAAGTTCCCAAAGGGGAAGATTCGAAATGGGGGTTTTTTCTCTAAGACCTTTTTCCGGCTGAGGGGAAAAACTATCCCTTGGCGACCGGGAACTTTTGGCCCATCAATTTTGCCCTAGGGAAGGCGCATCTGGGGGGGGGCCGTCCCCCAATCGAAATCTTTTACAGACCAAAAAAATCTGTTGTATCTTCCGGCCCAACGTCTTAACCCTTGCCAAGCCCGTGGTTCTTTTTTTTCTCGGTTTGATTTTGTATACATTTTTTCCCCCGCCGAAAAAAAAACGTCAAGGCTGATCCCTTTTTGCCTGGACTTTTGGGGGGTGAAGAACCCCCTGTACAACAATCATTTCCCCCGAACGGTTGGTTCAAGTGGGTCCCCCAGGTTCCAAAACCCTTCCTAGGGGAACTTACGTGCCGCTGGCACTCGGAGGAGATTCTGGAGGGGCATAGCTCCTTTTTGGTGCCCCCCGACCGGAAGTCTTTGCTTTGATCTCGCGGGGACTCTGGTGGCCGACTCTGCAAGGATTTTTCAAGGACTTACCCTCGCCTTTTTCACTTGTGCTCGGAAAAAGGTCCCACCACAGGCCCGAGGTCTTTGCATCCCCTGCCCGTGCCCGGGAAAAAAACCCCTTGGGGCACATAGCGATGGATTCGTCACAGACCTACCAGTCTCCTTGGGAATTCAGTCATCTGGGTCGTGGGGAGGTTCTCAAAAATTTCCCCCTTTGTCCCCCTTCCCCGGCCTGCCTTGCCCCACAATTGGTAATCTTTTCTTCCCGGGATATTTCCCGGGTTCCTGGAATACCCTCTCAATTGTCTTCGACCGCGGTGTTCAATTTGTTTCTCGATTTGGGTGTTTTGCTCCCGTTTTGCAAGTTCAATTGGATTTTCATGGCATACTACCCTCAGTCCAAAGGGCAGGGGGAGAGAATGAACCAGTTCTGGGGAATTTCCTGCGCCACTTTGTGTGGGTGGACAAAAGGACCGAGCTTCTCCCGTGGGGTGAATTTTTCGATAACCACGGGGGCCGGAAGCTGCCCCGGGGTTTTTCCCCCTTTTTTTGAGTCTAGGGCCCCCTTCGCACTCCCCCCCCCCCCCTTCCCCCTACCGGATGTGCCCCTGTCAAAGCCAGGTTCGAGATTCAAGGCCTTGGCAGAGACCGTGTTTCTCTTCGGGCCTCTGCCCCCTTTTAAAAATCTAGGCAGCAAAAAGGGGAAGACTGCCCCGACGTTTTCCCTGGGGGAAACCAAGTTTGGGGTTCCCCAAAATATGTGCGCCCGAAGGGCCCTAGTCCCTTAAATTGGGGCCCCCCGCTTCCCCGGACCCTTTAAGGTTTTTTCGGCAGTTGAACCGGGGAATACAAGCTTGTCTCCCCCATCCTCCGGGTCACAAAAGCATTTTCATTTTACCCTCCTTAAGCCCTTTTTCGAACCTTTTCGGAAGAAAGTAGCCTTCCCCAGAGCCGAATCCACTGAATCTTTGAGGTAAGGACATTTAAACTATGAAAACGGTCAGAGGGAGACTTTTTTCCTCGTGGATTGGAGGGGCTTCGGACCCGGGGAGGATCCTGGAGCGAACTAAATCCTGAATCGGGATTTTCATCCTCAGATTCCGCGCCTAAAAAGGTGGGGGGCCTAAAGGGGGGGGGGGGGAGTACGGGGTTCCCCCGGGGTTGGCCCGGGCCCCGTTCCCCCGGGCCCCTAGGGGGGGCCCCCCGGGCCCACCCCCCGGGCCCCCCTTCCCCCTACCGGTCCCCCCGGGGGTTTTTGGGCGGTGCGCGCGGCCCCCCTGGCTTGGCGCGTCTTCCTTGTGAATTTAAAGGGACAGTGCGGGTTTGGGAATTGCCCGGGGGCTGTTCCCATATAAGTGTTGCAAAACCCCGTCACTTTTTCCCCTGGTCTTATTGCCCGAGCCCTTTGAGAAAAACTTCCTAAAGGGGTATTCCCTCCGTGTACCAGACCTTCGCTTGTTTCCCCACTCCATCCCTGCCCCCTCCCCGCCTTCGCTGTCCCGAACCCCCAACCATTGCCGCCTGCCCTGACCTTCTGCCTGCCCAGAAACGATTTCGGACTCGATTCGTACCCCTCGGCCGCCACCGCAAGCAAAATTTACGTCGGGGGGATGACCCCGGGGCCCCAGCGCAGCAAATTCCCTCCCCGCTTTGCGGGGGCTTGGGAAAAACGGGGGTACTTGTTCTTTCCCGGGGGGGTTAACTACCTTTGCTTGCGGTGGTCCGGCGGATCCCCCTACCCACCGTCAAAAGGGGCCCACAAAAAAATGGCCCTTTAATGTTGCATGAGTTTGTGGGGCCTTTTGGGGACACGTCATGTCTTTGGAAATTCGTTTTATAGGCAAATCTAGTTTAATTAAAAACACACCTGCCAGTGTATTTTTTTAAAATGCTTTGTGTGAAAATTATTTGGGGGAAAAATCTAAAAAATCGCAAGATATCAGGAAGGGAAAATTTTGGCTTGCACAAGTCTGTTCTATTGGGTCAATTTTTAATATGAAGGTGCCTCGTTATCTTTACAAACAATTATATGGTAAAAACAAGAAGGGAAGTCCCGCCTTACTGCTCAGGAAGAAGTTTTGTCAGAAATGAACGTGTTTGGTCCGACATTTGTATACAACCAAGACAAAAACAAAGACCTGGTAAAATGTGGTGGAAAACGGTAAGATTGTGCATTATCCCCCAGTAAACAAAAAATGTTCAAATGGGATTTCCAGCAACAGGAGGGGCGGGTGATTTACAGCATCTTCATCCAGCATCCGATAAATTTTGTGAAAAATAAAATCACATATTTTATTAAAAAACAGTTAAGAAAAAAACTGCATCCCGCGCAAACTGCTCCCCCCAACACGCTTTTGGCGGCATGAGCTCTTAATTGAAATGCGTCAGGGGGGGCATATTAGACTGCGGGGGCAGTTCTTTTTTTAACCGATTTTTTAAAATAAATGTGATTTATTTTTCACTAAATTTATCGGATGCTGAATGAAGAAAAAACTTTTTGGGTTTTTGGGTACCCGGGCACTGTTGGGGCCCTAATCCCGAAGTGGAAAGAACATAATTTACCATAACCTGCCACAAACAGGGTCTTTGCAATATTTCAGACACAGGATTTAAAAAAAAAAAAAATTACAAGAAGAGTTGTCAAAGAAACAAGGACACCTATGGAGAGCTATCCAAAAGATCCATAATCAGCAGATACAATTGTTTGAAAGAAAACAATAAGTAATGCACCAACTAATGGCCCTTTACTGCTCACCAGGAAAAACTTATGCTATTAAAAAAGCATGTTAAGGGCATTTAAAGTACTCAACAAAAGAAAAAAACCAAAAATTGAAGTTTTTAATTGTTAAAACACACTCCGTGTTTGAAGGCCAAAAGGCACTGCATATCAGCCCAAAACACCATACCAACAGTGAAGTTTGGAGGTGGGAACATCATGGAGTAGCACTGTTTTTCAGCATATGTTACTTGCAAACTTCATGGGGGGGAAAAAAACTCTCTTTTGGGGAGGGGCCCCCAATAAAAAGGCGGGGTGAGGATTTACTTGCCTTTTAACCTCACTGACGTTTTTGCATAAAGCAAATGCTTACGGGAAAAGAAATGAGGGCTCCATGCGCACTCCTGGATGTAGTTAGTCGTTCACATGTAGTCGAGGATTGAAATGTGAAAGGTATTTAGCCAAACCAGTTAAGTTCATCTGCAGCATGTTGGGGTATTGCCCTTGTCAGTGCAGTGTAGCAAACTTCATATAACTTCATATAACTGAAGAAAGGATGAATGGACAAATTCATTGATTTTTGGTTAAAGAGTAGCAGTTTTTCTGAAACTGTGCAGTTTGTGAACTGTTCAAATGCTGTTGTTGTGATTGTGTATCAGTGGACAAATGGCGTCATTGTGAATAAGTGATGTGGAAACTGCAAAGCACCTCGTGCCACTAAAGTTAACATCTTCTATTTAAGGTATATGAGGGAGAACTGTCATAGTGCAGTGAAGAGTCATGGAAAATTAACCAGGGGACTAGGGAAGTTAAGTAAAACCCCCAAGCTATGGGTCCGTAGCAACGGATGGTCACTATCTCTGTAACAAATTTGCTAAGCAAAAAAAAGTTTCACTTTTTGGCAGTTCGAAAAAGGGGTCCTTGTGTTTGGAAAAGGGTTCCCTTTTTCCAAAAGTCCTTTTTGTTTTATTGGAAAAAAAGACCAGGCAAAAAATATCAGAGTAACCACCGTAAAAACATTTGGAAAACAAAAGTGTGGTGGAGTCAGGGGCGTAACTAGAGAACCCGGGCCCCTGCAAACTTTGGAGGGGGGCCCCCCCCCCCCCCTGGGACCCGACCATGTAAGGACATGCTGTTATTTTGGGTGTTAAAGGGGAAATACCTCCCCATCATATCACCATCTTTATGCTCCCAATTAAAACCCATTTTAAAAAACCAACATTAAAATAACGCTTTACAAAAAGGCCCTGATTATACCCCCCAGAACCGCCCCAAAAATTCCCACCACAAGTGACTGAAAAATAACCCTACACTATTACTGATCAGTAACAAAGACCAATATTTGTCTAATAATAATAATATATTAATATAGTGACCATAAAGTGGTATTACTAGTGTACACAGGCTCTGCAGACGATATAACCCCCCATACAGTGCCTTTTAAAGGGGTAGACACCAGTGTAACAGGCTCTGCAGACTGTTATTCCCCCATACAGTGACATTAATGGTAGCCCCCCCAATTTTTACACAGGCTCGCGGACTTATTTTACCCCATAAGGACCATATTGGTAGACAGCTGTGGTTAATTTTTAAAAAAAAGGGCCTGTACCGGGAAAATTTTTTTTTTTTTTTTTTTTAAAATATGTGATTACAGTGCAGTTACATCTTGTGACCACGGTGCGTTCTTGACCAGTGTTGACTTTCTCTTTTGTTCTGATCGGCAAGTCCGCCTCTTAGACATCCCCCGCCCCTTTTGTCCCTGCAGATTTAGACAAAAATATCTTAGAACTGTTTTAGGCGGCATATGGGGGCTTTATAGGCAGGCAGGAGGATATAGGGGGCATAGGAGGAGGGGAAAAGGCATTTAGGGGGCGTAAAGGCACAGGAAATTTGGGGGCTTTTGGGGAGGAGGGTATAGGGGGGCTTATAGGGGAGGAGCATTTTTGGGGGTATAGGAGGCTTTTGGGGGTATAGGCAGGAAATTTAGGGGGTAAGGCAGGCATATGGGGGGTAGGCAGGGATATGGGGGTTAGGGGGCAATTTTTGGGGGCTATAGGCGGCTTAGGGGGGGGTTATAGGCAGGGGGGGGCATATGGGGGGGTTGGCAGGCATAGGGGGGGTTTAGGCAGGCAATGGGGGGTAAGGGGATTGGGGGTTTGGCAGGCCCTTTTTGGGGGTATAGGGGGGCCCGGATATGGGGGGTATAGGAGGCATATGGGGGGCAAAGGGAGGTATATGGGGGCTATAGGGGGAGGCTTGGGGGGGGTTTTTAGGCGGATATGGGGGGGGTTTTGGGGATATGGGGGGCTATGGCAGGCATATGGGGGGGTATAGGCAGGCATTGGGGGGCTTAGGCAGGCATATGGGGGGTTTAGGCAGGCTATGGGGGGTATAGGAGGCATATGGGGGTTAGGGGCATTTTTGGGGGGGTATAGGAGGATTGGGGGGTATAGGAGGATTGGGGGGGGTATAGGCAGGCAATGGGGGGCAAGGCAGGCATTTTTTTGGGGGGTATAGGGGGGCATAGGGGGCTATAGGCGCTATGGGGGGCTATAGGCGGTTTTGGGGGGGGTTAGGCAGCTAGGGGGGGTATAGGTAGCATATGGGGGGGATAGGTGGGGTATGGGGGGTATAGGAGGATTGGGGGTATAGGCAGGCATATGGGGGGGGATAGGCAGGCATTGGGGGGGATAGGCAGGGGAAAGGGGGGCATAGGCAGGCATTGGGGGCTATAGGCAGGCATATGGGGGGGGTATAGGGAGGCATATGGGGGCTATGGCAGGATTGGGGTTAATAAAAAAAAATTGAAACAACTTACTCACCTCGGTCCACGCTCCCCCGATGCGCCCCTCTCGCTCTGCTGCTCTCCCTGCAGCCTTGCGTCAGCGTGGGCGGCGCGGTGTGTAGTCACCCCGGCGCCCAGTGACCAGAGGGCCGGAGGGGGAAGTAACAGGGGAGCGATCGGCGCTCGCCCTGTATCCCAAACCCAGCGCGGCCTCGAACGCTGGGGGCCGGGGGGGGGGCCCGGGGGGGGCTTTTCAGGGGGGGTATGCGCGGGGCCCCGCGGGTCCCCGCCCCGCCGCAAGAAAAAAGGGTTAAAGGGTTAAATCCCGGGGGGGGCCCCAGGAGGGGCATTTGGGGGGGTTTAGCGGACGCGGTAGCGGGTCCCCCGGGGGGCCCCCTTTAAGCGCGGGGGGGCCCCCCTTTAGCAACTGCAACCGTTCCCCCCGGTATTTTCCCCCGGGGTGGCAGTGTTATGGGACCTGGAAATGGGGACATTCCTGGGCCCACTTATGTGGAAGGTATTCAAAAGTAAAATTTGGTAAAAACCCAAATCCTAACAGCCAGTACATCATTCTGATTGTTTTCCCGGGGCGGGGTTGGGTTTTCAGCAAGACAATGGGGAACATGTCAATGCCCTAAAAATTTTCCGACTTTGGGTTTGGGAAGAGGCTTTGAAAAAAGATTTAAAGGGAAAAACCCTATCCCTTAATTTTCCCGGACTTGAACCAATTGAACATTTTGGGGGACCCCCGGATTGCCCGTGTTGGCTTATAAATCCCCCCCCAATGAATCTCGCAGCTGTGGGATGCAAGCTGGGTTGAAAAATTTTAGGGGGCTGGATACCGGGGGGGCCATTTTCCTTTTTTATGCATGGGGAACCCCCTAAGAATGCTGTCAGGAAACATTTTTTATCCATTCACTTAAGTAGCTGTTTTTAGCCAATCTGTTCCCTTTAGTAATAGAAAAAAGGGGCTCATCATTTTTAAGAACTTTTAATTTTTTTCTTTTCGGGGTTTTTGGAAAAAGGGGAAATTTTTATCGAAATTTAAAGGCTGTTGTTCCCCTAACCATTCAACAGGTGGCGCTACAACAGCATGCAAGACATTGGAATGTTTATAGAATTGAATGGGATGTGCTAAAGTCCACTGTCAGTTTTACTGGTATAACTATCTTAAACAAGTTCATTAGACATTTGGTAAGTGGTACATTTGCAAGCAAAGTAATTACAGGCAAGTGATTCACAAACAGCTATACTAATTAGGAAGAGCATTTCAAAGTAGAAGCAGAATTTAGAATTAAAGCAATGTAATTGTAATAATACATAGAACCAGAAATATGGAAGTACATGGTATCTTAACCAAAATATGGTAATAATTTATAGATATCAACGGTTGAGGCAATGCAAGTTGTCTGAAGTACTCTGAAGACCTTGATAATAAAAAAAAGCTTAAGCATACAAGAACATGTTTTTTTTATTTTATTTTATGCAAAACTAGTATCAAAAGCAAAATGTAAAATTACCATAAAATATGCTTTAGAGAAAAGTTGTCTGAACTCCCTTTTGTCGGTGTGAACAGCTGACTGATGTGTATGGGGGCCACCCAAACTCAGATAATGTTTGGGAGAGAAAGACTGACTTGTTGAATTTCAATACTTGATCCTTTTGTTTTCAATAGAGATAATCTACCAGGAGTGTCTGGCAGTGTCTTTCTCTCCTCTCTCCTTTGACAACACATACATACCTGACCAAGTCAAAAGGTGCAGATGTACAGGGAAGATGAGAGAAGCATTAGGCCAATCTCTAATAAAGATATATGGGTGCCTTAAAGGAACACACTGAGCTGAAAGGTAATCTCACTATGAGATGCTTAATGTCAGTTCCGTAGGAATGCATAGAGACTGACATCAGGTCCACAGCAAAGACACTGAGTGTTATGGCAGGTCAGGGTGCGGGTCATATGACCCAATAGAAGACCATGAGGGAGATCATAAATCCTATATACAGCCAATATAAGCAAAATGATTAACACTACTGTGCGCTTAAGATCAATTTCTATTCATCTAAAGGGAAAGAAAAGCTGAAGGGTGCATTTACACGGCAGAGACCAAATACCGGTCGGGAAATACCGGTATTTGGTCTTTTTTTGGCACGCAGGGGGACGGCTTTTGTCCGCAGTTTGTGGATTTAAGCCCTCTTCTTTCACAACCACATGTTCATGTTCTGCCCAAAATCTGGCGGAAGAATGAACAGGTTCTAAGTTTTTCGGACCGCCGGCGGTGTAAAAAAACGTCCATCGGAAAATCTGTGCAGTGGGGACTGCCACACAGATTTTCCATTAAAGTCAATGTAAAAGGCTGACAGTCGGTTTATAGTCAGCTTTCAAATCCGAAAACCGTCTGTAAAACAGACTGTAAACCTGTCCCGTGGGGACAAGCCTGAAGTGTTCCTTTAAGGCCAGAAATGCAAGGTAGTATTCTGTACACAGAGTGTATACTGGAACATGGAGCCTATACACATCTGTTTTCACAAAATTATAGATGCTCCACTTGCCTCTTTATGGTGTCTTCCATGGGAGAAAACGCTCCCATACCATTATTTTTTCAAGTATTAACACAGAAACTGTGGAGAAAAACTGCAAGGAAGCCTCAAGGTAAAATTGGAGATATAGTTTGGAACCATAGATTTCTTTTATGTATGAAAACTATCGAGGTCTAAGACTTTTTTTTGTTGCCCATAACAACTTTTTTAGAGCACCATATTTGGAAGGCATGATTTCTTTTATATTTTTGTGGCTGCCCCAAGTTTTGTTTCTTCTATCTTACAGGAAAAGTAAGGCAGTATATTTTTATTACAGAAAATAAGGAGGAATAGGAAAATAATAAAATACCTCTTTGCCTTTACTATAGCCTGTGTATAGGTATTGTGCCACCAGACTAAACCCTTTAACCTCTTAGGGTATGTTCACACGACGCGTTGAATCCATTTTGGATCTGAAAAACACATTGAAAAGGGCTGCTTCAATCACTTCCAAACGCATCCAACACACATCCAACATGCAGGTGCGTGTTTGGATGTGTTTTGGCTGCAGCAGGAATGCACTCTATAGTTTTAAATAGGGCGCCTACTGTGTCTTTCGGATCAAGAATTGACATGTTGTAACGAGCCGGGGTAGTGGATCCACTGGACCGCCGCAAGCGGTGGTACGGGCCACACCAGGGAGCAGAATCTAAGTGGGACCCGGTTTTCACCAGAGCCCGCCGCAAGGCAGAATGGACTTGCCACCAGGTCGCTACCCCTGATTTGACTTGCTTGCAGAGGCGGCCGAGGTGCAACGTGGTACGGAAATGGTAGACAAACTTGTAGCCGGGGTCAAGCCAGAAGGTCAGGGCAGGCGGTGCAGGATAGTGGTCGAGGGACGAGAGCAAACGCGACTGGTACACAGGAACAACTAACCGGAGTAATGAAAGACTTCCTCGCACAGATACAGGCGCTATGGATTCGGCAGAGACCTAGCGGAGGTGGAGCCAATATATAGGGTCAGCGGCCGGCAACCAACCAATTACTGGCGCGCGCCCTGTCTCTCTCAGATTTAAAGGGCCAGCGCTCCCTAAGGAGCGGGGAAACGTGCACCGGCCGGCAGACAGCCACGAGGAAGCAGGAGCACGGTCAGGTGAGTGGATGCGCCCGAGGGAGCGAGTGTGCCCGAAGGCCGACATGCAGACCGCGGGCCACCCGCTCCGGGCGCAAGGGGGGAGGGGCGGGGGCAGGTCTGCGCCCGTAGCCTGGACTGCGGGCTGCAGTGCCACTCGTGACACATGTCAATTCTTAGGGTGCTATCACACAGTGCAGTTTTGGTGCAGTTTTAACTGCACACCAATTCAACTGCCTTTATTTCCAGCAAGCTTTTTCACTTATTTAAACTATTTGGAAATTGAGTAATCAATTAGTGTGTTTGTAATCCACAAGACTTTAAACACAGTAATTAAATACTTACTTGAAACACCTTTCTGAACAATTTAGATAACTGAACGAAGCTTGCTAGTAGTAAAGGCAGTTTAATTGGAGCACAGTTAAAACTGCACCAAAACTGCGCTGTGTGAAAGTACCCTTAGATAGGATCGGAAAGACGCATCAGAAAGAGGCATGTAATGGGTGCTGCTAATTACCCACCGTTAACAGCAGAATTTGGAGCCGATTCTGATCTCTGCTATGTAACCCTGTAAGCCTAAATGAATGAATCACTGTGCCGATCGGTTTCCATGACAGCTGGAAGCCTAATAAAGGCTTCCATATACGCCATGCTATTGTTGCTATCAGTTCCTGCCTCCGTGGTACACCCATCTGAATTATTTATATAGTGCAGGAGTGTACAAGCAGTCAAGCCCCTTAGTGGTCAAGTACCCTTTGGGGAATAAATGGAAAAGTAAAAAGAAAAGTTTAAAAAAAATAATAAAAATACTAAGGGCCACATGTCCCAATACAAATGTGCCATTGTTTTGATGTATTTTGCTCCCTATTCTCTATTTAAATGAACTGTAGTACACCACCCCCCCGGGCCTTTAAAAATTTGGGGGGGGCCCCCCAAAAAAAGGGGGGAAAAAAACCCCCAAAAAAAAAAGGGGTTTTTTTTTTTTTTCCCCCCCCCGGGGGGGGGGGGAAAAGGAAAAACCCCAAAAGGGGGGGGAAAAAAAAGGGTTTACAAAACCCCCCCCCAAACCCTTTTTTTAAAATTTCCACAAAATTAAATTTTTCCAAAAAAAAAAAAAACCCCCTTTTAAAGGAAAAAACCCTTAAAACCTTTTTTTGGGGTTTAAAAAATTTTTAAAAAAATTTTTTAAAAAAATTTTTTTAAAAATTAAAAAAAATTTTAAAAAACCTTTTTTGGGTTTTTTTAAAAAAAAACCCCAAAAACCCTTTTTTAAAAAATTTTTTTTTGGGAAAAAAAAATTTTTTCCCCCCCAAAAAAAAATTTTTTTGGGGGTTTTAAAAATTTGCAAAAACCCCTTTTTTTAAAAGGTTTCACCCCCCCCCCCCAAAAAAAAAAAATTTTTAAAAAAATTTTCCCCCCCAAAAAATTTTTCCCCGGGGAAAAAAAAATTTTTTTTTAAAATTTTTTTTCCCCCCCCCTTATTTCCTTTTTTTTTTAAAAAAATTTAAAAAGGGGAAAAATTTTAAAAAAAAAAAAACCCCTTTTTTTTTCCGGGAATGCCCCCCCCCTTTATTTCTTTTAAAAATTTTTTTTTTTTTTTTTTAAAAAAAAAACCCCCAAAAATAACAATTTTTCCAAAATTTAAAAAATTTTTTAAAAATTTAAAAAAAAAACCCCTTTTTTAAAAAAAAAAAAAATTTTTGCCTTTTTTTTAAAAAAAACCCAAAAAGGGCCCAAAAAAAATTTTTTTTTTAATTTTAAAAAAAAGGGTTCCCCCCCCCAAAAAAAATTTTTTAAAAAAAATTTTTTTAAAAAAAAATTTTAAAAAAAGGGAAAAAAAACCCCCCCCAAAAAAAAAAATTTTTTTTTAAAATTTCCCCAAAAACACCCCCCCAAAAAAATTTAAAAATTTTTTTTTTTAAAAAATTTTTTTTTGGGGGAAAAAAAAAATTTTAAAAGGGGGGGGGCCCCCTTTTTTTGGGGGGTTTTGGACACTTTGGGGAAATTGGCCCAATTCCGGGGGGGTTTTTTTTGGGGGCCCCCCCCCTTTAAAAAAAAAAATTTGGGGGAGGAAAAAAAAATTTTTTTTTAACCCGTTTTAAAAAAAAAGGGGGAAAATTTTTTTAGACAAAAAAAAACCCCCCAAAAAAAATTTTTTAAAAAAAAAAAAAAAAAAAATATTAAGAAAAAAAAAAATTTTTAAATTTTTTTTACCAAAAAGGGGAAAAAAAAAAAGGGGTTTTTTTTGGGGCCCCCCCCCCAAAACCTTTTCCCAAAAAAAATTTTTTTAAAAAAAAAAATTTTAAAACCCCAAAAGGGTTTGGGGCCCCCTTTTCCCGGAAGGGGAAAAATTTAAAAAAAAAAAAAATTTTTTTTTTTTTGGGGGGGGGGGGGGGAAAAAACCCCCGGGGGGAAAAAAACCCCCCCCCAAAAAATTTTTTTTTTTTAAAAACCCAAAAATTTTTTTCAAAATTTTTTCCCCCCGGGGCCCTAAATTTTTTTTTTTTGGGGTTGGGGGGGAAAAAAAACCCCCCAAATTTTTTTCCCCCCCCAAATTTTTCCCCCCGGGGGTTTTAAAAAACCCAAAGGTTTTTAAAAAAATTTAAAAAGGGGTTAAAAAAACCCTTTTCCAAAAAAAAAAAAAAGGAAAAAAAAAAAAAAATTTTTTTTTTCCAACAAAATTTTTTTAAAAAAGGGGGGGGGCCCCCCCAAAAAAAAAAATTTTACCAATTTTTTTTCAAAAACCCCCTTCCCCCCCTTTTTAAAAGGGGAATTTTTTTTAAAAATTTTTTTTTCCCCTTTTTTTTTTAAAAAAATTCCTTTTTTTTTAAATTAATTTTAAAAATTTTTTTAAAATTTTTTAAAAAAAAAAAGGGGAAAAAAAATTTTTTTTTAAATTTTTAAAAAAAAAAAAAAAAATTTTTAATTTTCCCCCTTTTGGGGGGGGGGCCCCAATTTTTAAAAAAAAAAAAAAATTTTTTTTTTGAAGGGGGCCCCGGGGGTTTCCTGTTTTTTTTAAAACCCCCCCCCCCAAAAAAAAAACCCCCCCTTTTGGGGGGGGTTTTTTTTTTTTTTCCAAACCCCAAAAATTTTTTTTAAAAAAAAAAAAAAATTTTTTTAATTTTTTAAAAGGGCCCCCCCCAAAAATTTAAAAAAAAAAAAGGGGGGGGGCCCCTTTTAAATTTAAAGGAAAAAATTTTAAAAAATTTTTTTTTTTTAAAAAAAAAAATTTAAAAAATTTTTTTAAATCGGAAAGGGAAAAACCCCCCCAAAAATTTTTTGGGGGGGAAAAAAAAGGGGGGGGGAAACAAAAAAAAAACCCCCCTTTGGCATTTTTTTTAAAAAAAATTTTTTTTAATTTTTTCCCCCAAAAAAATTTAAAAAAGGGGGTTCCCCCCAAAAAGGAAAAAATTTTTGGGGTTTGGGGGGGAAAGGAAAAAAAAAAACCCAAAAAAAAAACCCCCCCCCCAAAAAAATTTTAAATTTTTTTAATTTTTTCCCCTTTAAAAAAAAAGGCCCCCAATTTTTTTTTTTTAAAACCTTTGAAAAAAAAAAACCAAATTTTTTTTTTTTAAAAATTTAAAAAAAACAAGGAAAAACCTATTAAAAAAAAAAAAAAAAGGGGGGGGGGAAAAAAAAAAAAAGGGTTGGGGGGGTTTTAAAAAAACCCCCCCCCTTAAAAAAAAAAAAAAAATTTTTTTTCCCTGAAAAACCCCAAAGGGGGGAAAAAACTGGGGCCAGACACCCATAAAAACCCCCAAAAAGGGGGGAAAAAAAACCCCCTTTTTTAAATTTTTAATTTTAAAAAACCCCGGCCCCGGGGGGTTAAAAACCCCCCGGGGGCCCCCCAAAAAAAAAAACCCCCCGGGGGGGGAACCACCCAAAAAACCCCCCCAAAAAGGGGGGAAAAACCAAAAAGGGAAAGGCCCCGGGAAATTTTGGGAAAAACCCGGGCCCCGGGGTTTAAAAAAGGCCCCAAACCCCCCTTTGGGGGCCCCCTTTTTTTTAAGGGGGAAAAATTTTTTTTTTAAAAAATTTTTTTTTTTTTAAAGGGGGCCCCCCCCCAAAAGGGGGGGGTTTCCCCTTTTCCGGGGCCCCCTTTTTAAAAAAAACCTTTTTCCCCCCCCCCCCAACCCCAAAATTAAAAACCTTTCCCCCCCCACCAAAAAACCCCCCCCGGGCCCCCAAAACCCCCCTTTTTTTCAAAACCCAAATTCCCCCAAAAAAAAAAATTTCCCAAAAACCCCCCCCAAAAACCCCAACCCCCCAAACCCCCTTTTTTTTTCCCCCCCCCCCCCCGGGAGGCCCCCCCCCAAAAAACAAACCCCCCCAAAAAAAAAACCCCCCCCCCAAAAAACCCCCCCCCCCCCTTTTTCCCCCAAATGCCCCCCCCCCGGGGGCCCCCCCCCTAACCCCCAATAAAACCCCACCTTTCCCCCCCCCCCCCCCCAACCTTTAAAATACCCCCCCCAAAATTTTAACCAAAAAAAAACCCCAAAAAAAAAAAAAAAAACCCCAAAAAAAAACCAAACCCCAAAAATTTTTTTCCCCCCCCCCCCCCCCCCTTTTTTTTTTTAAAAACCCCCCCGGGGCCCCCCCTTTTTTCCAAAAAAAAAAAAAAAATTAAAAAAATTTCCCCTTTTTTAAAAAAAAAAAAGCCCCCAAAAAAAAAAAAACCCAAAAACCCCAAAATAACCCCCCCCCAAAAAAAAAAAAATCTTTGGGCCCCCCCCCAAAACCCCCCCCCACAAAAAAAAAAAAACCCCCACAAAAAAAAAAAAAAAACCCTCCCAAATTTGGGCCCCTTTTTAAAAAAAAAAAACGGTTTTCCCCCCAAAAAAAAAACCCCCAAAAAAAAAAAACCAAAAAAATTTAAAAAAAAAAAGGGGGGGGGGCCCCAAAAAACAAAAAATTTTTTCCCCCCCAAAAAAATTTCCCCCCAAAAAGGGCCCCCCCCAAAACCAAAAAAAAAAAAAAAAAAAAAAAACCCCCCCCCCCTTTTAAAAACCCCCTTTTTTAAAAAACCCCCCCAAAAAAAAAACCCCCCCCCAAAAAAAAACCCCCCCCAACAAAAAAGGGTTTTTTTTTAAAAAAAAAAAAAAAAAACCCCCCGGGGAAAAAATTTTTTCCCCCCCTTTAAAAAAAACCCCCCCAAAAAAAAAAAAAAAAAAACCCCCTTCCCCCCTTTTTTTTCACCAAATTAAAACCCATTGCAGGAATTATTTTCCTTCTGTGTTCGATCGATGTTGTAGTCACTGTCATCTGATGGTGACCTGAACTGGTGTCTGACCACTATATGGTCTCTATATAGCAGTGATGTAGGTTATATTGGCACTTGCATTGTGGAAGAGTATACTTGTCCCTGATTGTAAAAATGAGTGCACACCTGTCCCTGACCCTCTGAGAGGCCTAAAAATTAACAGGTAATATTTTCATGTACAGTAGCTGTAGGGTGGTACCCCAACATAAACTCTCTTGGTGGGCCACAGGATCCCGAGTTTGACACTTGCCTAGGGTGCATTATATAGTCCAAAAAAAACTTTCTCTGTTTCCTCATGAAATATTTAATAATTTCTTGTCCTCCACAATAGTTGTGTTAATGCCATTGTTCTGCAGCAACAGCAACAGTTTCTCCATCAGGTATGATCAGCTGACACCCCTTCTAGTAACAGAAAAGAACAACACAGGAGTAGCTAAGTGTGACTGTTATGGGAATGCTGTTGTGGAAATTGGGCACTATAGCACATATTGCTATGTGGCACTGTGACCTTTGAAATAGGGGCACTTTGGCTGTGTCTGTTATAGAGGCACTGTGGCAGTCCCTATGACAGATAATCTGTGGTTGTCTCTGTTATAAGGTAATATGGATGTCTCTATCATGATGGCACTGTGGTTGTCTCTGTTATGGGGGGACTGTAGCTGTCTCTGTTATAAGGGCACTGTGGCTGTCTCATTTATGGGGCACTGTGGCTATCTCTTTTATTGGGGCACTGTGGCTGCCTCTGTTATGGGGAACTTTGGTTGTCTCATTTATAGGGGCACTGGGGTTGTCTTTGTCATAAGGACGTTGAGGCTGCCTGTTATTGGGAACTGTGGCTGTCTCATTTATAGGGGCACTGTGGCTGTCTCTCACATGGGCACTGAGACTGTCTCTGTTATAGGTGAACTGTGTCATCTCTGTTATAGGGACAGTGTGGCTGTCTCTGTAAGGCTATGTTCACACGGATTATTTCAGAACGTATTTACATCGGATTGCCGATCGTAAATACGTTCTGAAATCAGGTGAAAATCAGTTTCAAATAAGTGCCACTAAGTGTGGCACGTATTTGGAACTGATTTCTCGACGGATTCACCATCCCCAGTCATTATAGGTGGTGAATCCGTCCGGAAATAATTGACATGCACATTGTTTTTACGGCCGTTTTGCGGCTGCAATCCGCGGTGGCAATCCGGAACGGAAATAAGTGTCGACTGAACGACGACACGTATTTCCCATTAAAATCAATGTAAACGGCCAGTTACTTGTTTGTAACTGATTTCACAACGGATTTGCGGCCGTAAATACGGCTGCAAATCCGTTGCGAAATAAGCCGTGTGAACATGGCCTTACAGGGGAACTGTGAATGTCTCATTTATAGGGGCACTGTGGCTGCCTTTGTTATGAAGCACTGTGACTGTTTCTGCTACAGTGGAATTGTGGTTGTCTCATTTATTGGGGCACTGTGACTTCCTCTGTTATACTGGCAACGTGGCTTCCTCTGTTAAAGGGGCACTAAAGCTTTTGTAGGGTCACTGTGGCCGTCTCTGTTATAGGGGCACTGTGGCTGTCTTTGTTATAGGGACACTGTGGCTGTCTCTGTTATGGGGCCCTGTGACTGTCTCATTTATATATTTTTGAAGATGCTGACGTCCGTGGAATTCCTTATTGTGGACTATATGGTGTTGAGTTGTGACTAAACACACCAGGTGGACTGTCTGTTGCATCATTGGGGCACGTCCTTAGCCCAATTTTGGCACAAATAGTGACTGTTGCGCATTTAGTGCTGTTCCTATTATCCTACTATTGCTTTGTCTCATTTATAGGGTCAGTGTGGCTGTCTCTATTATATGAGCACTGTTGCTGCCTCTGCTATATGGGAACTGTGGCTGTTTTTGTCATGGGGCACTGAGGTTGTCTCATTTATACGGACACTATGGCTGCCTTTGTTATAAAAGCACTGTGGCTTTCTCTGTTATAGAGGCACTTTTGCTGTCTCATCTATAGGGGTACTGCAGCTGTCTCTGTTATGATGAAGGCACTGTGGTTGTCATTATCTAGGGTCAGCGAGCCGCAATTCAGTAATTTATAATAAAGCTCATTCAGAAAATACTTTAACCCTAATATAATTTCTTTTAACTAATCACGTAAATAATTATAACACACACATATTAGTACCATTATGCTAAAGGTAGGATATCTTAATCTGATTGACCTCATAAACCTGTTACTTTACCTATTCAGTAAGTAGCTTTAACGAGTCAATTTTCTATATACAGGCATACATTATTAACCATTCCTTTTAACCTAAAATACGTGCAGATTGTTCAAGATGGTTCAAGGTTTATGAAATTATGGTTCTAGCATTTATTATTTTTGCATTTAACAACTGCACAGAAAACCCACACACACAATAAATGTAATATTTCCTCACATCAGCACTGATTTTCGGTGATAAAATGGATATTGGAAACATAAAACTTCTGTGTATGCCACTGTGTACCACATAGTGGTATACCCCTTTATATGTCTCCACTGCTAAAAAATAAATAGGCAAAAAAATAAATAAAAATTAGGGTTTGATGTACAGTTTTAGTTGACCTGTGGCATCTCCTATTATGTCTGTTGTAATAAATACGTGAGTTCCCTATGAAATAATAATTGTGGAGTATTTTCTCTTATACTTCTGTGTTGTGCTGTTCTTCTGCTATTCCTTCTAGAAATGTATCAGGGTATGTTCACACGGCTTAATTGCGGGGCGTAAAGTACACCCCGCAATTAAGCCGGACCTTCGGGAGTTGCGCTGATCGGCGTGCACTCCCGCGGCGTGAGGGGGCCAGCAGCACACTGGCCCCATGACATGTCAATTATCTCCCCGCTCATACAATATGATTGTATTGTACGAGCGGGGAGAGGAGGCGTAATCCGTAGTTCTCTATGAGAACTGTGGATTACCGTAATGATTGGGGCGCATTTCGCTCATATTAGAGTGCAGTACGCTCCAAATACATGGCGAAATGCGCCCCAAAATGCCGTGTGAACATAACCTTACTGAATCAGTCAGCTGGATATTACCATTCCAGGTTACAGAGGGACGTGTCCCTGCACACACACTGTCAGCATTGATTGAACAATATCAGACTGTGCAAGGCACACTCCAAATTTGTAACACCCATCTGACTGGTAATGAAATTCTAGAGGACAGAGGAACAGCACAACTCATAGTTATAAGAGAAGATGCTCCAGATGGACAACACAAATATCTACTAAAACAGATGTGTCAGGAGATGTCGTAGGTCCTCTTTAGAAAAAACAACTAAGGTATACCAGCGTGTCAGATGCAGTAGAAAAACTGTTTTTGCATCCATCAGGTCTGTAAAGTCTGCTAGCAATATGCACCAAACATTGAATAGACAGAAGCTCTCTTGGTGTGTATATATATATATATATATATATATATATATATATTCATATTCATTCAACGTTTCTTCTAATTTGCATTAAATAATAATTTATTGAATAAGTGAAAATTCTATTTTGTCCTGAAGCAGACATAACTTTTTTAAATTCATACAACAAAGGGTGGATTCACCCATGGCAGATTTTGTTGTAAAAATATCTTTTACCATTCCCAAATTATTTGAAGACGGCTAACAGAAACCATATGTTTGCTGCCAAATCAAGTCCATAACTCTCCCTAAAATATTAGAGACTTTAATTTTAAAGAATTGTCTGACAAAGCACTAAATGGTAATATTTATGTTCCAAATCTAGAGCAGCTGCACACAGAGTTGTTCACCAAATTACAGACCTCACTGCCATTTAACAGTTTATCGGACATGGTCTGTAGACTATATTGAAACAGTCTGTAGTCTGCTGATGGGCAAAAGGTTGGATAAAGTTTAAGGGTGATTTCACACAGTGCGTTTTTGATGCTATTTTACCGCAATTTTTGCCACGATTTTTGTGCAGCAATGTACAGCATTAATTGCTGTGCCTTCCTGCACAAAAAACGCATCAAAAACGCATCAAAAACGCACCCTAATATCTTCACAGCTTACTTTCTCTTTATTGGACTTACACCTACTTTCAGCTGATGACAGTATATTAGCTCATATTGCTCATAATGTAATTAACTACTATTTTAACAAACCAGGTAGGAGCAGAAGATTCCTTGTATTTAGATGTATACTGTCAACCAGTTGTGATGGGACTCTTTGATGTTAGTAATGGGATTATTGGCTCTGCATTGTGCTAACTTAAAGCGCTGAGCACAGCAAATTGTATGAGTTACATTTTGTGATGATACAGATTTTTCTAAATGCACATGGAATCCATGTTTTCAATGGAAATCTGTACAGAGGTTTATAAGGTGTTGATTTTTTTATTTAGATTTAAAAAACTTTGTATGGAATAAAAAGAAGTGACAAGTCAACATGGATTTCATGTGGATTCAGTGCCGAAACCGCACTGGGCAACCTGGATACAGAATAGCTCCATTGAGTGAGATTAGATCTGGTAGTCTAGAAAGTTAGAATCTGCAGTAAAAATCTAAAAATATGCCTGCAAACTCTGACATGGATCTGCAATAGAATTTTCTGAAGGAAAAATGATCACCTGATCATGTTCTGTACTAGGGTACATTCACACGATTTGGGGGCTGATTTTAGGGGAGGGTTCAGCACTAAATCTGCCTCAGAATCAGTGTCCAATCCGGTAGTAAACTGACCTCCATTATGCCATATGTAAAATCCGAATTTACTTGCCTATTTTCACAGCTTATAGTAAGCATCAACAAAGAATTGATATGTCAAATCTTTGAGGCATTTTAGGAACTGGACATTATGAGTATAGAAGACAGAAATATCTCATCTGAAATTCAGCGCTGTTTCCTTAGCGCTTGCAAGTCTGGAATTTCAAATGAGGAAATTATGCTGTTTTGGCCCTGACACATTCTGTGAACATACCCTACTGTACAGTGGTGTGAAGAAGTATTTGCCTCCTTTCTTAATCTTTTGGATGTTTGTCAGAATTAAATGTTTCATATCACCAAGCAAATTTAAATAGTAGACAAACATAACACAAGTAAACACAAAATGCAGTTTTTAAATGAAGGTCTTTATTATTAAGGGGAAAAGTATTTATATACCTTTAGGACCCTGTGTAAAAAAAGTAATTGCCCCCTACAGTTTCTTAAAACATAAATTAATTGTGTTTTCTCACATCTTTGTGACGCTGAGTTCAATTTCCCTAGCCTCACCAAGGCCTGATTACTGCCACACCTATTCTCATGCAAAGAAGCACTTAAATAGGACCTGCCTGAAAAGTGAAGGACACCAAAAGACCCTCAGAAGCTACACATCATGGGGAGAGCCAAAGAAATTCAGGAACAAATGAGAAACAATGTAACTGAGATCTCTCAGTCTGGAAAAGGCTATAAAGCCATCTCAAAAACTTTGGGACTCAAGAGAACCACAGAGAGATCCATTATCCACAAATGGAGAAAACATGGCACTGTGGTGAATCTTCCTAGGAGTGGCTGTCTGTACAAAATTACCTCACAGCGACGACTTATCCAAGAGGTCACAAAACACCCCACAACAGCATCCAAAGAACCGCAGGCCTCACTTGCCTCAGTTAAGGTCAGTGTTAATGACTCCACCAAAAGACAGAGATTGTGCAAAAACGTCTTGCATGACAGAGTTCCAAGACGAAACTACTGCTGAGCAAAAAGAACATAAAGACTCATCTTAGTTTTGCCAAAAAACATCTTAATGATCCTCAAGACTTTTGGGAGAAGATTCTGTGGACTGACAAGACAAAAGTTGAAATTTTTGGGAGGTGTCCCATTACATCTATCGTAGAAGCAACACAGCATTTCAGCAAAGGAACAACAACCAACAGTAAAACATAGTGGTGGTAGTGTGATGGTCTGGGGCTGTTTCAGGACCTTGAAGAATTTTTGTGATAAATGAAATGAATTCTGCTGTCTACCAACAAATCTTGAAGAAGAATATCAGGCCATTTGTGACCTCAAGCTGAAATGTACTTGGGTTATGTAGCAGGACAATGATCCAAAACACACCCGCAAGTCCACTTCTGAATGGCTTAAGAAAAACAAATTAAGACTAATTGGGTGAATGACAACAATTCTGCATAGATGAGTGGGCCAAAATTCCTCCAGAGCGTTGTAAAAGATTCATTGGCAGTTACTGCAAACGCTTGATTGAAGTTGCTGCTAAGGGTGGCCCAACCAGTTATAAGACCTAGGGGGCAATTACTTTTTCACACAGGGCCCTGTAGGTTTTGATCACTTGTTTCCCTAATAATAAAGAACTTTATTTAAAAACTGCAATTTGTGTTTACTTGTGTTATGTTTGTCCAATATTTAAATTTGTTTGGTGATCTGAAACATTTAAGTGTGACAAACATCCAAAAGATTATGAAATCAGGAAGGGGGCAAATAATTTTTCACACTACTGTATATCCAGGCATACTATAGTAGTATTTATTCTCCTCTTACCAGTGATGTTTTTATGTTAAACTTCAACAGAACCCTATGAATAATCACAAAACAATAGTATTTAGGCAAAAAGTCTGACAAAGCCACATTTTATTAACATTTGACAGTACAATTGAGTGATCCAACAGATTGCAGAACCTTACATACTGACCTTCCACATAGCCTTTCCAATTACATGAACCCTGTCGTAAGCCTGCAGTTAGCTCACTGTGACCTACTGTAGACTACAGACATATCCATGTTGACTCATTATACCCTGAACCCCTGAGAGCCCTGTTAACGCCCACTTGCAGGAGCCTTAAAGGGTTCTCACCACAGTGGTTGTCTTTAAACATGTAGGCAAAAGTAAATAAAGACTACTACAACATGCATTGCTGTTCTGATTTGCTTTCTTTGGGAGCTATAGCAGTTCTTATCTCCTGTTTGTGTACACAAGCTTTCCTAAGTTACCGACCACCTCTCTTTGCTCTCATTGCTTCAGCTTCCCGAGCCAAAATAGTCGGGATGGTGATGTCACTCCCTGCATTGTCTTATCAGCTGCACAGGAGCTTGTTTATCTTTGTTACTGACAAACTTTAACCCTTTAGAGCTATTTAGCCTTTTACCCTACTATTTAGTCCATTCTATTACCAATGTCTCTCTAACAAGGTCAGTTCAGAATCAACAGAGCTGATATGTCAATCCCTGCTGTAGAAGCACGAACAGCTGAACCAGAAGTGGGAGCCTGAAGTCATGGTAAGAAAGGACATTCCTTTAAATCACAATCTGTTGGCTCACCCTCAGTCTCTATTCCAATAACTTGTTACCTTTCTACTCACCATTATACATCTTGTTGTCTTCACAATATGCCCCCATAACCCTGGCACTACCAGCCAAAGGATCAATGTCATTTTCTGCCTCTATAACCAACTACACTCCTATGCTCTACCCTAACAAAACCCATTCTCTCCGTGATAGCATAACTGCTTGCTTCTCCTTCTGTATAGTTACAGTCTCACCTAGGCCCAGCTATCTGAGCAGGCCCATAGATCCTCTATTAAATAGCAGCAGTACAGGATGGTTCCGAATGGTTTTGAGGATCACAGTGCACATTCTGTATTGGAGCCCAGGTTTTTAGATGCACCATTTATAGCACACATAAAACAATAAACTATTCAATATATTTGCTGCATTTCAGTGGGTAACTATTGGCTTAGCATACTATAGGTAGATGTTGTACATTTATGGCCCACCAGAAAATTGTAGACTTCTAATGGTTAATTAAAATGTTTAGATTACTGCAATGTTCTAAAATAGTGGAAAGGTATTTGGATAACGGATTAGTTCAATATGTGGGTGCATGTTAAGATGGATAATTCGTATGTATAAAGTTGTACTTTGATATACACTTGAAACACTATCCTATGCTTCTTTTCCTTCTCATCCTTAAAAACCTCTCCATATTACTGACTTCAAGGAAGATGCCAAGGTCCCACCCTCATCTCTACCTTATTGGGCAGCATTTCAAGATCTAAATTTCCAATTGGTTGCTGGATGTACTCGTATAAGGCAGGGTCAGCAAAGTTTCATTGAGGTGCTGGTGTGTGACACAGAGAGGAGCCTGTATAGCTAGATCAGTGCAGTCTGTGTTGAGGAGTGGCTCTAGTGTTCCAAAAACCCAGCACCGTTATACAGTGACACTGCATCATCCTTTGGAGCCTTGAGAGCTGCCACAAGCTTCTGGACCACAATGACACACAAAAGCTTCTAGGATGAATTATCTTATCATTTTGCCACTTAGCAGCGGGTCCTCCTGGGGATGAAAGATGGAAAACGTCTGATGCATCTATGACCTGGGATCCATAGCTTTTCTGGAATATAAGAAGAGCAAATATTCTATGGACACAAATAAGAACTGGCATATGAATTTAGAACTACTTATATTATTTTGCTTTGTAATGGGAAAACATGATTAGGCCTTTGACTGAGCAGAAGAAGAAAACCTGGTCAAAGCAAGAAAGGCTGAAGGGACATAACTACAGAGACCTTCCTCTGCCTGGGATTTGATGTCCTGGAGATGCAGGGACACTGCTTATAGCTTGCTCTAAAGCAATGCTTAAAGACGTTATCTGTGCCCTTGGGTGGACATAAAGGTTATGGGAATTTAATAGCTGGCACACAGTGCTTTTTGCTTTCATTTGATCGTGAAAATAGTTTTATAAGAAGTCCTTGAAGTGATGGCATCACAAGTCATATGTGGACTCATCTTCCGATTACTTCTCCCACTCTGCCTGGTTGTTGGTGAGTAATATTTTATTAACCCATAACACAAACACATCTGCATGGAATTCGTAGGTTCTCCAAGGGTTCATGTTGATTTCCTTTGGGTAATTTGGTCCCCCTTTGGCCCTGTATGACTGGGGACAGGAACTGATGTAAAGGAATACATTCTGCTTTAGTTTGAGCCTAATGTATTTGTAAGATGTATAAATGTAGCAGATACTGAACGTATCATGCACATTTCTTACGTAGGCTTCTTTGCAGTCACAATGAAAAACCACAGATAAAACTCTGTAATATCAAAATGGATTGTGCCAACAGAAAAAATACAATTGACTTGCTAACAAATTTGCTACATCTGTCAATGTAATTAAGTGCAACCAAGGCATATTATTTGTAGTTAAAATAAAAATGATACTTACTGGTTCATGATTTTTATATTTTCCTCACAATCTATAGATTTATCTTGCCCTATTCTATAATGGAACAATTTTCGGAGATCACAGTAGAATAAAGTAGGCTATATCTTTGCTAATGGGGTGGAAAGAGTTAAAATTAGCAAGTAGGGACACTACACCTTTACAGACTGATAGGGTCAGGAGAGCAGAGAGAATAGAGGCACAGTGCACATTAGGAGCCCTCACACCCCAGCTCTTCAATGCTCCACACACAGCAGGGACTTCTACAACTCACCCTGACTGCAGGAATTCTGAGTGTAGCTCAGAATGAGGAGGAATTCGAGGGGAAAAGCTCCTCATTTACATGGTGTCAAAAATCTGCAACAACAAATAGGACCAGGTGTGAAATATAACACTGAAAGATTTTGACTGCAACAAACGTATGTTTAAGCAAAAAAACATTTCAGATAGATACATGATAACTTGTACATAATGTACATACTGCCATGTACCACATCTGCATTGTGAGTCCTAGCAGATAATGCGGTGGTAATATGACTTTACTTACCTGGTGGTTGACACTGAGGTCAGACTGTTGAGGTTACATGAGGGAAAGTCGGTTCACTGATTCTCAGTAGTTATCTCCCCCAAATCATCGCCTCTATTTACTGCTCTTGATGAATTGCTTAGTGTTAGACTTAAAAGATAACCTCCCCAGGCAGTGTAATATCCCATACTGTAGCAGCTCCATCATTCTTGCATTGACATTTACCACTTTGCATCTGCTTATTTCTTCGTTTATTTCTATATAGTAAACATTTAGCAATATAAACACAGGAATATGTTGCTGATGAGGTCACAGTAGCATACAGTAGGCTGTAGAGTGTGAGCATCTGTGCTGAAGGGGTGGAAAGAGTTACAATTTGGAGGTGGGGACTCTCCATACCCTGACAGACTGAGAGAAAAGGGTCAGGAGAGCAGAGAGAAGGGAGGCACGGTGCACTAAGAGCCCTCACAGTCCTTCCCACAGAGGTCCTTACTGCCAGGTCGTCTGTCCTCATGCTGCATGTGGCCGGGGGTGGGAGGCTGATGCCACCAAGTGCAGTCTCTTCACTTCCACAAGTCGCCCTGACTGCAGAATGTCGGAGCAGAGCTGAGTGTGAGGAGGAGTGCGGGGGAACATGCTCCTCACTTACCCGCTGCTGAATGCCCCTTTGCCCTGGTTGCACTGAGGGAACTTACTAGCTGGCGCTTACTTGTACTTGCTGCGTTCTTTGCATCGTGGGCACTTGTACTAAACGTCCCAGAAGATGGCATCAGAGATGGTATGCGGGCTCATCTTCAGGTTACTGCTGCCAGTCTGCCTGCTTGTGGGTGAGTGCTCATATATAAGAAAGCTTGCTTACTGTCATGCCAATGTCTGTGAAGCGTGCCAGACGCACTAACGCTCCTGTGTAAACTACTGCATAAAAGCAGTGTGAGACCCTGGGCAAAAAAAAACTTTTCCAGACTTGTCGGTCGATTTAGGACACCTCCATAAAACATAGTATCATAAATGTGCAACAACGAGAAAGTCGCAGGTGAGAGAGATTTTAAGGGTATGTTCACACGGTGTGCTGGATCCGTTTTGGATCTGTATTTTTTAAAACAGTTTTGAAACATGAGCACTGCTGTGCACCGCGTCTACTGACACGTCCCAAATCATTGTTGTCAGATAATGTGGTGGCAATGTGACTTCACTTACCTGGTGGCTGGCTATTAAGGTTGCACGGGGGAAATCCAGTTTACGGTTTCCTTAGTAGTTATCTCCCCCAAATCATCGCCTCCATTCAGTGCTCATGATAAATTACTGTTGGACACAAGATATCGCTCCAGGCTGTCTTCTCATACAGTGTAATATTTCCTACAGTAGCAGTTCCATCATATATTGACATTGAACGTTTTTTGTCTAACTTATTTATTTGTATGTTTATTTTTTTTATATCCATACAGTAAATATTAGTAAATAAATAGGAATATGTTGCTGAAAAGACCATTTACAAATGTGATTTGGTATCATACATTTTTATGTTTTACGTTGCCATATTTCATTTGTAGGTCTCATTTGAGCTTATTTTCTACATTTCCTATGCCCAGCTATAAATTGGTAAAGTGTCTTTTGGGTGGTATGAATTCTTCCCTAATCTTACAGACTTGCAGTGGGAGACATTACAGGCAATGTAACAACTTTTACCACAGTTTACAGACAGCACAAACTGAATAAATGGATCCAGACAAGTGATTAGCAGTTATTCTCAGGAACATTAATATTTCAGAAACACTCTCAATTGTTCGAGGATGTGCACGCAGTAATGTTTCAGTATCCTGCTACACAATGGAAAGCTATGGAATATTCAGTAGAGGCTTGTGACATTGCTCTTCTCGTTTTATAGTGGAACACCACTCCAAATAATGATATGCACAGTCATTTCACAAATTATGCTCATCAGAATAACATTTACTCTATATTCTAAGAATATAGATGAATCCTGTTTAATGCAACTGGCCGATACCTTATGTTTCTGGGATGATAGAATAGAAGATTTTTCTGGATATGAAGCAATAGAGCAGCTTTCACATACATGGTAAATTGTTGGTTTTGTCTTTCTGGTGAGTTGTGTCCAGTTCATCAAGGTCATAATACTGTATTGAGGCTTTTATGATCCATTCAAAGGCGTGAGGATAAGGGTAATGTCTATTGGCTTACATGCAGCAGATTGGCAGCAAAAATTCTTGCACCTAAAAAAATCTATCCCGTAGATTTGAAATGAATTGTACATGAAATTCTGCAAGTCCTTCAGAGATGAAATGAAGTTGCAGAATTTTTTGCACAAAACTGCTGCATGTGTTCTTAATATCAGAAAGAATCCAGGCAATGCTTTTTCATAAGCAATTCCCAATCCCACTTAACTTCATTCAGTTTAGTGTAATATAGTTGATGTGTAGTCACAGAATTGTTTTTTTTCAAGTCATATAAAAACATAGGTTTACATTTGCTGAAAGAAAAGTTTGTCAGTCTGGTGTTGTGTCCATTTTACATTGTTGCAAGCGTTCAGATGTTATCTGTTTTATTTGGATGTTTTTTTTCATGTATATGAAATTCATACTTGTATTTCTCCCCATTTGAAGCCTCTGGATGTGTAGGTGATTTATGAGTAACATACAATACAGTCATGAATTTTTAATACAGATCACGTTTTGGTACTGGGTGCGCTATTCTTCTTGTTTGCTGAAATCAACATCTGTAATGTAGATGGAGGCAATGTGTGGTCAGGAAGGTTCTGCTTTGCTACATGACTGAAAGTTTTGATCCAGGCTGCAATGAATTAAAGTTAATACAAACTGTGCACTTCTTTCATTCTTTGCTTGGTGTATTTTTTCTAGGTCGTACTTGGTCCATAGAGATTTGTTCATCAACATTTGGAAAAATCTATCTGGATTCATTTCTGCAGGTGCTAAAATAGTTCTAGGACTACTAGTCAGACACAGGCTCAATAAACTCAGTCACCATCCTTTGTGGATGGAAGACTGTTTTGAGTTATGACCCATTTAATCCTTTGCTATTTCTTGTAGCAGTTCAAGTATCTGTGCTACTTCCTGTAGTGTTATTTAGACTCCTTTAATTCATTTGTAGTGACCAAGTTATTTTTATTAAATACATACCCTTTATAGCATTTAAATTAATCTAGCTTTCTATGTATCCATTATTAGCTCAGTGTTAGCTGATTAATATATGTTGTTCTATAGGTTTAATGTTTAATCTCATTAAAATTCCAAATACTTTGCTGTTGTCAACCCAAACAAGGACATATTTGCATGTCTCAATCATTTGACTCAGCAATAAGCAGCTTCACTGAGATAATATTACTGCTGTCTCATTTTATTTTAAAACCAATCTCCATTCAGAACCTAAAAATGAAGGTATGATTGCAGGTAACCCTAATATATCCCTCCACATGCTCGCCACTCTGACATGGGTCCAGGAATCTGAGACCTGTGCTGTTTTGGCCACTTTGGGAAGAAGTGCTATATTGGCCACTGAAATGTTCAGGTTTTATGTTGAGTTGAGCTTTGTATTCAAAACCCTTATGGATATTGGAAGTAATGCAGTCTTCTGTAAATTTACGTGTATGTCTATACATTTCATTTGTGTGAAATGTTTTACATAGTAACATAGTAGATGAGGTTGGGAAAAGACAAGGATCCATCAAGCCTGACCTATAGTTCTCCAGTTTCTTTAAAAACAGGATTTTATGTTTTCATGAAGAGTTAAAATTTTTTTTAGCTTTTCACTAATTCATTCATTTCTGGACTGCATTGGCTGCCTTATTTTATGACACAAAGTGCTGTTATTTAAAAAGTGAAGAGCAGCTCCCTGAAGCTCCATTACTTGAAAGAAATATGTCTGGGCAATGTGCTGTCTTTGGTGCCTGCAGCTGATAGTGTGTATTTACCCCTCCTCATAAGCTGTCTCCTCCTTTTCTCCAAGTCAGCATGTAGCTTAAAGATAAGGCTGCAAAGGAGTTAACTGTATAGACACTGATGCAGTAAACAAAAATGATTAGAGTAAAGGGACTATTGCGCAGTCTATTGCACCTTCTAAAACTTTGTTAACTTAAAATCTAATCGGACAAATAATTTACAGCATAGCAAGGTCTAAAGGTATTAAGCTGGTCATAAACTGTGCAAATTTTTTTCATGAAAGTCAAAATAATTATTCAGAAAATCTTGTCTGTGGTACAATTGGGGAAATTGAAGTTTTGTCCATGGGCCAGGCTTCAAAGTTTTCTCCCCATAGTGTGGGAATTGTGTGACTCCTACCGGTTTTTGGCTTCTATGTCAGCAATGCTCACTGTTGTGGAACTTAGAAAAGAACCCTTGCAGCACTGGGGTCCTGGGTTCAAATGTCACCAGGGGCAATATTTTCATGAAATGAATATATTCTTCCTGTTTTTTTAATGAGTTTCCTTCCTTATTCCAAAAGCATACTGATGGGTTCATAGGCTTCTTATAAAATTGACCCTAGTGTGAGTCTGAGACAGGAAAATTAGTTTGTGAGCCTCAAGATGGACAAGAATTGATATAAATGAAGAAACTTTCTCTACAGCTCTGGGGAACATATTGGCTAATGTAAGCAACAGGAAATGAATAAACACTATGGGCCACATGTATGAAAACTGACTAGATTTCAAACTCGCTGTGTTGGCCATAGCAACCAATCATAGTGCCCCTTTCATTTTTCTAGAGCACTATATGAAATGAAAGGGGCTCTCTGATTGGTTGCGATGGGCAACAAAGTGAGTTTTAGACCTAGACAGTTTTCATGCATGTAGCCCTATGTTTGGTGAACAATGTAAAATATCTGTCCTCAAACCACTCTTGTCAGTGCTGAAATCCATGAACCAAAGTATAACTAGTATGATGTTGGATCTTTCAGGGTGGGTCCTTTCTGAGGGGTAAATAATTTATTATTCTTGTATCTGAACTGAAAGTTGAACATTCGTCCTATCTATCCATTTTTGATGAACAAGTAAATATAAATATACAGATGCTTTCATAATGTCTATATAGTAATTATATTGATTTATAGGATGGATCCTGGTTCCTCTATACAGCAATGTCATGAACTGTTTGACGAGTTTACTAATTCCTCAAAGCCAAGTACTGTTTTGTATTTTATCTTGGTTTACTTTACATGTAAGCCCTGGACAAGGAAATGACAGAAGTCTTTAGACTGTGGTAATCAGCACATTATGTAAGGTTAATTCAGTTCACATGATATTATATCTGAGTTTTGATTAAAGACCAAGGAAGTAGCAATATAAGTAATTGCGGCGGTATCAAATAATTGAATATGCATTTAATAACAGATCTTATTGAAACATTGCCTTCCTAGTCAGCTGCCTATCTTGTAAAGTATATAGACAAGATAAAGCAAAAAAAGTCAATTGTATTCATATCAAGTTACTTGCAATGAAAAATACTTTCTCAGAAATATGCATCGTAGAAATATATACAGTTGAGTTACATTATTTTGACCACCATCTAATATCCAGAGTATCCATTTTGCTCAGCACATACAGCAGCTAGATGGGCTTGAAGTGACTCAATAAGGTCCTGGTAGGTTGTCAGAGGTATCTGGAGCAATACTGACTGTATCCCACAGCTGCTGGAGGGTGCGTAGGCGAGAATCCATAGAGAGAATATGACAATTGAGGTATCACACAGATGCTCAATAATGTTGAAGTCTAGAGGGCCAGGGTAGTACTTGGAAGTCTTGGCCATGATTTTCCAACCAATGCTGAACATTTCTAGCCACGCAACATGTCCCATTGTCTGCCCCAAGGAAAGAAAATCAGCATGTATGGTTATACATGATCTGCAAGAATAGATTCATACCCAAATGGGTTGAGAGGGCCATCCACATGAATAAACTGGCCCAGAGCTTGCCCGAAAAAAAACATCCCCAGACCATAACACCGCCAGCACCAGCTTGTGTTCTCTCAGAAATGGTTGCAAGCTGTTTGGTCTTTAATATTTCTCACCTGACACTCCAATGTTCATCTGTTTGACAATGCAGAAAACATGAGGCATCATTGAAGGAAACCCTTTGCCAATCAGTAGAGGTTCAGTTTTGATACTGCCATGAAAATCCTTTTCTGTTGATGCAACTTAATTAGCGAAGTTCAACAGTCTGCCTTAAAGTCCCATACGCAGTAGGGTTCACTGAGCTGTTATTTTAGACAAATTCCTTCTAGCCCTCTGACTCGGTGGGTCAAAAGCAAATTGAGGATTTGTTACAACCAACAGAGGGCGCTGTGGGCTTCTCAGCCCCTTTCCCATAATGCCTTGTGATATGCAGATGCTAAGTAGAGGGCGAAAAGGCAAAACAAAAACTCTACAAGCCGTTCGTTCGGTGCTCTCCTTAAGGAGAGATCTTCCCTTCCTGTACTAGCCCTCTGGTTCATTCTGGAAGAGAGCGTGTCGGTGCGCCCTTGCGCACCTTCACAGCTAGCACTCACCCACATGGTGCTCTGCAGCTTCCATGTCATTTATTTGTAATTGTGCAATTTGTCCTTTTACAGTTCACTTTTTTTTTTTTACCACAGCAGCATGAGAATAGTTCACAAACTGCGCAGTTTCAGAAATACTGCCCGCTTCAGTAATTATCCATTTTTGTAACACTGACAAATCGCCCCTTTTACCGATAGCAGTTACAAGGAATATATTTGTAGACAGCCTGTCATATACCTTGTATCCCCGCCAAACAAGCTCATGAAATGTGACTTTCTTCATGAGCTACACACTAACAACATCGAAAGTATTGGTCATAATAATGTGAATCGATTATGTATGCCTAAAGAAAGATAGATATTTGAAGTCATTGAAGTAAATAATACAAAGTCAAATGAGAGGATTTTATTTCTATTGTTTGAGTATGGTAAGGGGTGTAAGGGTATGTCCACACAGCAAAGGTTTTCCAGTTGGTATTTCAGACAGTTTTCGGTTTCGAAAACTGTCTGAAAACCGACTGTTGACCTTCCTCAAAGACTTTACTAGAAAATCCGCCCAATAGTCTACACTACACCATTTTTCTACTGGGTGGATTTTCACACCACCGGCGTCCTAAAAAACGTGTAATATGCACATCCTTGCGCCCGGTTTTCAGGCGAAAGGTGTGCTGGTCAATGGTTAATGGGGACGGTTGAGTCCGCAAACCGTGGACAGAACCGTCCCCCAAAACCATCAAAAGATGATAAATTACAGACTGGATTCTTTAAACAGCATTTTAAAACATACCCTAAGGGTATGTTCACATGGCGTTTTTGGATACGTTTTTAGATGCGTGGTTAGATCCGTGTTTCGGACCCTAAATGAACCCAAACGTGTCTAACAGTGTGCAGTGTGATTTACATTGCTTTCAATGTAAAACATGCATCGGCATTCAGACGATACATGTTTTACATGCGTCTTTCTGATTCATTCAAATAATTGACCTTGTCACTTCTTCACTACTTAAAACTATAGGGTGTGTTTCTGCTGCAGCCAAAAGGCATCCAAATCTGACCAGTATTTTGTCAATGCTGTTTGAACACACAATAAGGGAGAACTATCCTATTCCATGTTTTCCATTCTGAAACAATTTTGGTTTTTTCCAAGCAGACAATATAATGTACATGGATGACCTATTCCTAGTATAGCTGCGCACCAACACTAAAACCCAACCATCACTGATGAGCTTTTTTTTAATTGTGAATGCTCCCAATTTACTGTTACTCCTCTAATATCCTTTTCAATGACAAAATGAATAGACCGGACTTTAAAACAATAGGGCATCATGTATGAAAGCTGTCTAGGTCGAAGACTTTCTTTGTTGCCCATAGCAACCAATCAGAGATCAGCTTTCATTTCATATAGTGTTCTGAAAAAATGAAAGGAGAACTCTGATTGGTTGCTATGGGCAACAGAGATAGTCTTAGTGCTTGTTCACACAGAGTTTTCACTTTTTAGATCCGTCTCGGGCACCGACAGGACGGACCCAGAGACGGATCTAACAATTAGCAGTGAGATTATCACTGCGGGCTATGAGGAACACGCAGCGGCATTCACACGGGAGATTGCCGCTGCGTGTTTCCATAGCGCAGCTTGGGTCTATGGAAACACGCAGCGTCGATCTCTCATGTGAACGCCGCTGCGTTTTCCTCATACCCCGCAGTGATAATCTCACTGCTAATTGTTAGATCCGTCTCTGAGTCCGTCCTGTCGGCCCCCGAGATGGATCTAAAAATCACTTGTAACACGGAGTGAAAACTCCATGTGAACAAGCCCTTAGCCCTAAACAAGTTTTCATACATGTCCCCCATGTACAATCCTCACAAACCTTTATCTCACTGATTACTCCTGTTTGCTCATAAAAATCTTTTAATATTGAGTAAATTCTGATTCTGCTGTTCATTTTCCAATTGTATGGATTAAAGATGTTGCTGCTATTGGACAAAATGTTTACAATTTCTTAGTCTATTTCACTGACATTTAGATTTTTCCAGGGGTGTAACTAAAATTAATAGCGCCCCACAGCAAAATGAGATGGGGCCCCACTAATTGATGTCAAACAGCAGCATAAATAACAATAATTAAAGGTATAAATAATAGCACCATATATCAGAGAACCCACATATTAGAGCTGGAGAGCAGAAAACCACCTTCTGCTTGTTCCCTACCAAAAAGAACCGTATTCTTGTACTTAAGTGGGCCCCATAGTAGTTGCTATGGCTGCTATGGATATAGTGGATTGCCCCTAATAATGCTTTGTTTTGTGCATTCCCCTTACAATCCTTCATCCTTTATGTAATCCTAATATGTTTGTAAACTTGTCATATGTTATATAAATTCAAGGATTATTATTACCTGAAGAATGTCAAGACCATAAATGTATATCTTTTTAAACCCCTGTAAAATTTATGTACATTCCTTAGTGCATGTACGTGTCTAAATATATGTGTATAATAAATTATGCTGAGTGCAGATGAAGAGAGAAACATACAAAAGTTCACCTGGATGTTATAAAATTGAGCTTCCTATCCAGCACCGCGCAAAATTAAGTTTTGCATGTAATAGCATTGTAAGGTGGGCTGCTGTTTTATCTCTATGTACTACTGTCTACTGTAAAAAGAGAAACCATAAAATGCAGAAACATATATCCGAAATTGTAAAACTGTCCTAATCCTGCAATTTATTTAGGCGTCACTGCTCTGTTACTAGATTTAGGAGAAATGATTGCAGTATTTAGGCATTTGCTTCAGTGTAAGATGAGGAAGCAAAACGTTACATAAAACATTTCAGATAAAATCTGAATAATATACTGTTTCATTCTGCTAAAGCAAAGGCAAAAAGGTTACTATTTCCATACCTTAAGGCTATGTCTACACAGCACGGTACTCCTGTTGGATATTCGGCGGATTCAGTATTTAGAATCCGCCAAAAATCCGACAGTACACGGTGCTGTGTAGATCGCAATGCAAAATCCTGTACTTTTTCCTGTGGATTTTAAAACATGCTGTATCTTCCACCGGATTGTCATCTGATTTCCGTACATTCAATGTACAGCGCCGACAGCAAATCCGAAAACCGACTGTGGTTTTTAGCGCAAATCTGCGGCAAAAAACGTGGTCCAGCAATGTTAAAATGTTATCGGATTTTGGACGGCATTTTAACATTGCTGTGTAAACATGTGGGTTTTTCATCGGAATTACGGCGATCAGTATTTAGAAAATCTGACTGTAGTGCTGTGTAGACTGCAATGAAAAATCTGTGCTGTAGTCTACACAGCATGGATTTTTTCAGATCGTTGTTGAAATTCACCTGATCCCAGTGGATTTTCAAATCTGCTGGATCTTCCAGGATTGCTCCCGTATTCCCGTACATTCAATGTATGGGACCAATGGAAAATCTTAAAACCGACCGAAATTTTAATCACAAATCTGAACCAAAAAAACAACAGTCCGTTGATGTAAAAATGCCGTCGGATTTTGGAAGGCATTTTAACATTGCTGTGTAGACATAGCTTAAGAGGCCATCGGGGCAAGGAACAGTACATATGGCTTAAACAGGAGAAGACATTGTGGTGGAAGAGAGAAAGATATTTATTTACTTACTGTAATTAGAAAAAAAATCTTTCCCTCATAGCTGCCAATATAAGATATAACTTTTAGAACCTTCCCCCACCCAACCCACATATAACTGCTTTGATCAAAATCCTGGTAGACAGTATAAAAACGAAGACTCCTTTACATTGGCCAATAGCTGTCCATTAGGAGCACTGACTGACCTGCAATAATGAGTCTTTATAGTGCCCAATTGTTAGGAAGTGAACTTGCGCATGGTCTATAACTCACAATCGTCCATATGGCCATTCATTTTCATTAATGTTTACCTGTTCACATGGGGAAAGAGCCACTGACAAGGGTGATTTTTAGTGCGGCATAAAAGATGCAGTCAGCAATGACTAAGCAGAGGGCAGGTATTGGTAATGAAAGTCCCTGCAGATGTTCATTCAGTCGATACCTGACCTAGGTAAAAGGCCCCTTAAAGGGGTTCTGAAAATTGATTTGAAAGAGAAAAAAGTAAAAGTACTGCTGCTCAAATAAATAAGAAAAACACAACTTATGCTCACTTTTCACTTCTGTTCTAGTACTGGCTGACTACCTGGTCTTCAGTTAAATTCTACTGCCAGAAGCGCCTGTTGGCTGCAGCAGTCACGTGCCACTGCCTTTTTTCACTGTTTGGAGCTATCCACTTCTGAACGGCTCCAAATAGAATGGTGATATAGGGCAGTGGCACGTGACTGCTGCAGCCATTTAGTGACTGCGGCGGAGAAGTTACGACTAACGCTAGTGGAATTAAAAAGAAAACCAGAATGCTCACAGAGCTAGCTCTGTAACGGAAATAAGCAGAAGTTGAGTATGAAGTCTTTTTTAGGGCCCACCAGTAGAATTACAGGGGCCCATCTGTGCAGTTGATTCTGAGGCCCATCAGTGGAGTTGATTCTAGGAACCCACCCTAAGGCTACTTTAAATGCCTCTTATACTCTGCCTCTTGCTTTTTGTCTCTCTCTCTTCTTTTCTGCTTCTCCCAAGGGTGTATATGTAGTTTAATAGAAAAATCCAGGTCTGCCATCCTCAGGGAAAAATAAAAATGGCCAATTGTAACCAAAAGATCATTTGTGGGGTGAAACATGAATGACTGATTTAGCTGACCAATGACTGATTGCAATCATCTGAATAGCCTTTAAGGTAGCCATATACTTCACAAACATTCATCCAACTGCTGATATCTCTCAACATCTTTTCCATTGGGCACACCAGGCAGTTGCCTGGGAGCCCACAATTATGGGGCCCCCAGGTGGTATATGTATGTCCCAGGAATGCAAAAAACATACCCTGGATCCCTTGGTTACCTTTGCTTATTTAACTGTTTGTGTGTTTTTAGGATGTGCAAACAGTTAAAAACCATAGTGTAGAAGGGCTCCCTGCTCTGCCAATTAGTCTTGAAGGCTGCAGGCTGGCGGTGTCCAGACATAAGTGGAGTGATAATATGTGTGTGCTTGGGGGTGGCTAGAGGCACCATGATGTATTTGGGCAGGGCCCACTGCAGTGTTTTCCCCGGGTGCCCATAATACTACTAAGACGGCTCTGGTTCTTGGTCTCACAAAAATGAGCAGGTTGAGCCAATGTACATCTTATGCTTAGAAACTTCTGTCCTACATTACTGTAGTCAGTCTCTGCCTGAAGTTTTAACCCTCTATCAATTATTTGGAAATCCTCTACAGACATTTCCCAAACACTGTGTACAATGAGGAAGCTTTGTGTTCTTTTCTGACAATATAGACAACAATCGCTGCACTGAACAAGAATGAAAATATCCTAAAGTATCATTTCCATTAGTTTTCTTAGAGTCTTAAAGCAAATATCATATCATCAGCTGCATGATATGTGTGATAATTGGGTTCATGGGTGTCTAGACACTGAACGTGTAGGAAGTGTATATTCTTGGGGTAGAGTGGCAGTAGTTAATGAAATAACAGACCACCTGAAAGTGAGACAGGATCAAAAGCATAGCTGGCAAAAGGCAAGCATGCAAAGTCACAAAGATCTATTCATCAGTGACGCACTCAACAGCACGTCAAGGAGTCTTTTTGTTTGATGAAAAGAAACATTTGCCTATTTTTTTTATGACTACAGTTTCTGCAAACTGCAAAACTTTGACATCATTCTGCCATGCACATAGCGTGGATGCCGTCTCCTTCAGAACCCATCTCCTCTAATATAGCTGTCACTGTGTTCACTGAAGGTACAGTGGTGCTTGAAAGTTTGTGACCCCTTTAGAGTGTTTTGACCTAAACCTATATCAACAGTGTCTAATTGTGCAGCTGCAGGAGGGCAGAGACAGCTGTCAGAGAAAGCCAGGCTCTCCACTGAGAAGACAGGGGTGGATTATTACCATCCTTGCTCTCTCGATCATTGTATTGTGTATATACAGTGCTAAATAAGCGCTGTTTATACACACATAGAGAGAGGCCTCCCAGCTTTCTGCTTCCTGATCCTGGTGCTCACGTGATCACCGGGGCTTTGGGTCTGTATTTTCCATGTAACTAGGGCTAATATATCAGCCCAAGTTACTGGGGATATCAACAAAAAAGTGGGGATATATATGGGTATAACACATAAAAAAATTAAAATAAAATTACAAATAGAAGAAAAACTGAGGACACAAACCTCAATTTTTAGCCCTGCTCCTGACGACCATAAAACTTTATATTATTTGTATATGACTGCCCGTGAAAGCAAAAGTGACAGAATTACTAAACTTAGTTTAGTGTTACTTTGGACAGTCAATACATTATAATTTATTAGGATCGGCTCACCCTCTAATCTTCTGGCTTTGCCTTTTAATGAAAGACACTTGCTTGTACACGTTGACGAAAGCCTGGATATGCTGTGGCTCTACAGCTCCAAACATCCAACACACCCGATGTACTCACTTGCGCTCCACAAAGCAGCTTGTAGCGTGGGAAACACCCAGATCCGGCACTTGTAAACGAGCAAACTTTATTTAGTTATATAAGTATAGCAGTGGTACAAACATGATTAAAATTAGCTGACACCAGCCAACGCGTTTCGGGCTACCGTAGCCCTTGTTCACAGCGTTACTTTAGCTGTCAAAAAAATATATACATTTTTTTACCATTTCTCTGATATTATTTAAAAAAATCTAATGTAAGGACTACATATCACGAAAAAAGGCGAAAAAATTTGTAAAATAACGTGCGAGAAACCATGTATACTAAACAAAATAAAAATGTGCCTGGTCAGGATGGAAAGTAAAGTGGAGCCCGGTCAGAAACTGGTTAATGGTGGAAGACATTTTTTTTCTCCCTGCCTTGAGTGTGATTTAGCCTAGAGATGGCCCCAGTTGAAACGTTTTCAATTATTGTTGATTAGTCCTGGACATCGGTTTGAAAGAATTTTAGCCCATTTCTGCATACAAAACAGCCTCAACTGTTATGTTGGTAGGTTTCCTCCCATGAACTGCTCACTTTAGATCCTACCACTGGATTATGGTCAGACAGGGCCAGGCATTTTGGTGCCTTAGGAAAATTGGGCAAATGCCTTTTCCCCACGGAGTACTGAAATGCCCTGACCTGATGCACGGTGCCTGTGGCTGCACCCTCTCAAGCAAGGTGGCATGGGAAAAAACATAATCCTTTTTTGGTAGTTTAGTTTTAATGGAGTTACTGTGCGGCATAAATGATGTTCTGTCTTTATTCTGCTAGTCAGCACGATTCAGATTTTTTTTATTATTTGCTTTGCAGTGCCATTTTATAAGACTAATAATTTTTTTTTATTTTTCTATCTACTGACCTGTGTGAGGGCTTGTTGCTTTTTGCAACCTTAACTGTGCTTTCATTGGTACCATTTTCATTTTTGCAACTTTTTGATCGCTTTTCACTTACATTTTTTGTGAGAGAAGGCGACCAAAAACTGTCGTTTTGAAGCTAGGAATTTTTTACACCATCTACTGTATGGGATGGCCATATAAAAATAGACCAGACGTTTACGACTGCGGTCATTGTTTATATTTTTTCATTTAAAAATGGGGAAAAAAGTGTGTTTTGAACGTCTACATTTTTTTATATTCTTTAAACTGTGAAAAAAAGTTTTACTTGTAATTTTAGTCCCTCTAGGGTACTTGACTACTAGGGGGTGCAATCAATTATGCACTGTTTTGCAATAGTAATGTATTGCAGAATAGTGTGCAATTATAGTTCTCCTAACACACCTGTCTATGGCCGTCGGTATGGTGTAATAGGGGCACGTGCCAGCTATAACTAACTCACCAGCTATGGTATGAAGTGGGCTCAGCTCATGAGCCAACTCTATACATCTTTGCACCTCCTTCCTAACAGATGTGAGGTGATGTCCTATGCAGTAGTCTACCTCTGCCTACCCATTGCCCCAGCCCTGAAGTCAGGACTGTGACTTGGCCGTTGCAAAAATTTACCTTCATACTTTTTGAACCCTTCTTTGGTAGAACAACTTCTGAAGGGATCACATACTTTGAAGCACCACTGTAGATTTTGTATGTTATTAAATTGCAAGTATACTTTTGATGTTTTAAACATTAAATCTTTTCCTTATTATTATTATTATTATTATTAACAGTGTATTTTTGCGTATGTTTGTAATATTTAGGGATTTGATTGACTGTGGCACCATTCTGCCATCATGTGACTTTCAGTCTCAAGGTCTAATATCGTAGACTTCCTAAAAATCGATGCCGTTTTAAATTCTTCAGTTTGAGATTTTTTTCTTTTTTAACATTACAAAGGAAATAACTGGCTTTCTAATTGTACTCAACAGAAGGAAAAAGTGCTTGTTGAACATTTCTTAAATATTTAATGTTATTGTGTCCTTTTAAAAGGCAATAACAACAGCTAGACATCAATGACTTCTATGTTTACGTAGCGATCAATAAGATTGCTTGTTTTTACATGTTAATTTGAAATTTAAGCTGTCTGAAGTGTACCTGTTTTCAAGAGGGAAACTACAAGCAGTACATCCCAAAATGTGTTTAATGTGCACTGGTTATGTTTTACTCAACGTAAGTCCTGTATGATAATATAGAAGTGTACTCCTTGCAGTATTATACTAGCCAGGTGCATCCTAAGATTTTTCGATTTGATAATTTAGCTCCTTTGCATGTGATAAGTTTTGTATACTAGCAGGCTTGGACTGGCCCAAAGGGGTGCAGGAGAAACCCCTGGTGGGCCTGTGTTTAAGATAGGTCACTGATAATAACAGGGCTGCTTTTCAGGGAGAAAGGCAGAGATAATGAGGCAGAAATCAACCACATATCTGTCTGTCTCACACATCAGCCTCCTATGTCTGTTTGTCTCACACGTTTTTTCACAGTCTAACATATCGTAGGTAGACACATGGCCATCCATCCATCTTCTTCTCCACTCCCCACCAGCCCACATACAATATTTTCCTACACATTTTTCCTCGGGTTTGCACATCACCAGTTTCTAAAATAAATAACATAATTAAAACAATTAAAAAGTACAACCTCCTAAACATAGGGTCAGGGACAGGGGTGCACTTACTTTTAAAATCAAGGACAAGGGTACGCTGCCACTATACAAGCACCAATGTAATGTACTATACCTCCATAAAGAGACCACATAGTGGTCACACACCAGCTCAGGTTGCATTACAGGACAATGAATACAGCACTGATCCAACACAAAATAACTCCTGACATCCAGGGACTCACAGGAGACGTCTTATCTGAGGAGTCGTTCTCTTCTCTCATGAGTGGTTCTTTTTCCCTTTTCTTTTTCCCTTTTTTCCCTTTTCTTTCTTCATCCAGTCCAGACTGCCATGACGACTTCTCCCGACCATCACTCATCCCTGCAGAACTTACACACAAGTATCTAAGAATCCTCACTTTTCCAGTGCCTTCTTATCTCTGTGCAAACTTTTCAGGGGTGGTAGAGTGGGTACAGGCCATAGCTAAGAGGCACAGTCTCCTAGATGGTTGGGGGAGGGGAGGAAGAGAACTAACCCCCTGGAAATTGTGCTACGGCTATGGCCTGTGCCCCTCAGAATTATATTACCCGGTAGGTAGACAAGGCCCCAGATATGTAGGTAGGCGAGGCCCTAATTAGGTAGGTAAATGGGAAAGGCCCCATGTCGCAAGGTAGGCCGTATTTAGATAGGTAGACAGCCGTTGGATACGTTGGCAGGCCCAACTTGGTAGGCCGGCCCTAAGCTGGTTGGTGGGTAGGCCCAATGTTGGTAGGTTGATAGGTCCCAATTAGGTAGATAATTAGGGCCCAGTTAGGTTGGTAGACAGGTGATAGGTGGGGTAGGTAGGTGGGCCACAGGTAGGTAGGCAGTAGGTAGGCCAAAGTTAGGTACATAGATAGCCCCAAGGTAGATAAGTAGGCCCCAGTTTGGTAGGTAGATAGGTCCCAGATAGGTTGGTGATAGGTGGGCCCCAGGTAGGTAGATTGTAGGTGCACTCCAGTTAAATTGGTTGTAGATGGGCCCCACTTTGGTAAGCTGTAGGTAGGTGAGCCCCAGGTAGGTAGGTGATAGGTGGACCCCATGTAGGTAGGTTGTATGTGGGCCTTAGGTAGGTAGGTGGTCCCCAGGTAGGTAGGTGGTAGGTGGGCTCAGGTAGGTAGATGATCCCCAGATAGGTTGGTGATAGGTGGGCACCTTTTAGGTAGGTTATAGGTGAGCACCAGTTAGGTAGGTTGTTGGTAGGTAAGCCCGAGATAGGTAGGTGATAGGTGACTCCCATTTAGGTAGGTGATAGGTGGATCCCAGTTAGGTAGGTGGACCCCAGGTAGGTAGGAGATGGTGGGCACCGGGTAGGTGGTAGGTAGGTAGACTCGGCCCAATTATTCATAGAAAATAAACTCACCTCTCCTCCGTTGCCCCGACATGATGAGCAGCAGGCGTAGTTGGTGGGTCTAAGTGATGTCATCACACTGCCTACATCCGCACTAGCGGCCAATGTCTGGTAGTCTTATGGCCTTAGGCATACCAGGCTGAATAGCGGAGCAGAGCTAAGACTGTGAAGTCCTGGGGACAGAGGGCCCGGGCATTCTAAGGTGGGATGTGGCAGTCGGGCCCTGTGTGGCGGCAATGAAAGTTTCACCACTGAAACTCATGGCCCACCGGAAGTTTCACCAACACTGGGCCAGCCTGAGTCTGGGCATGTGAGGTATGTACAGTTATGTACAGTAAGTGTAAATGGGCCTCAAGAATCAACTCCACTGGTGGGCCCTAAGAATTAACTCCACTGTTGGGCTCTAGGCACCCCTTTCTCACATGGATTATTAGTGACAAAGAAGGTGCTCTAGCACTGTGTACGGTAAAATAAAGTGCTCATCAAGGTCCTTCAACTGGTCATACACGTCACATATCCATTTCTGAAACGACTTGTCATTCATGAGTGGTCTGAGAAGATTTTTGTTTTGGACAACAATACTATTGCTTTAATGGACATGTTATTCTTGATCTCAGTCATGATCTTCGGCGTAGTTTAAAACTAACAATATTGACAGAAAGCACAACTTCTTAGTGATATATTGATGCAGGTGGGTCCTCGTTCCAGGGAAGGTGACCACTGCTCCCACAATACTTAAAACATCAAATTAATAAAAACCATACTCCTCTTTCCAGGTGAGCTTTTAGTCCATTAAAATTGTTTATTTTTAAAAGT